>JAHIAM010005026.1:0-75117 GCA_021605205.1 Aegilops longissima | reverse complement strand
AAAAGAACACCTCCATTATGAAGCCTACCGCTAGAGCCGGGCTATTCTCTTCTCCTACAATCCTTCTCCTCTCCGGCTACCGGGCGGAGGGGCTGCTTGACTGGTTTGGCGTCCGCCGACGTAGCTTGTGCTCGGCGACCTTCGAACACCCGACATGTCCTTGGGGGACCATGCGAAGATGTCCCGATTTCACGGAGGAAATCGACGAGCTCGCTTTTATTTATTTGTCATCAGTGTTTGCCCCAATGACGGCAAACCTTTCCGGTGCTTTGGGTCTAGAGGTATCTTCTTTGTTTCCTTGGCCGGGTTGGAAAGAACCTTGGGCATCACATTCTTTGGGGTCGGGGACAGGGCTGGCTGCTTGCCGCCATGGCCAATGACTCGGTCCAACGCCTTCTTCTTCAACACACAAGGACTCGCCAGCCGGTCGCTAGTGCAACAAGACTCAGAGGATTTCTTGTAATCGCCAAATATGGTGATGATGCCCTGGTACATGGCATCTTCATCTTGAGGTAGGCGAGTGGGCATAGCCATGAACTTGGCCAGAGTAGGCCGCCAAGCAGCGGATGGTAGGGGCTCTCAAGGTCCACCACTTCAAACCAGATTGCTTCTCAAGGAAATGATCCTTGTCTCCAAAGAGGACATCTATCTTGATCTTGCCGATTGGTGAACAGGACAGGCCGGGTACAATGCCATGGAACACGGTCCGCTTGGCATGAGGTGCTTGGCCTTGATGTTCGACTTTCTCCATGGTGTCTCAACACAGATGTTGATGCTGCTCGCCCGCCTATCAAGACGCTGGAGAATCGGGCAGCAAGCCTGTCCATTGCTAGGGTTGCCTCCAAACCAATGCATAAGAGCCCGGGACGGCATCACCTCCGGGTGGTCGCCCGCTCACCTGAGCAGGCCTCTCGACCAAAGGCATGTACTGGGTTGTTGGAGGCGCTGCTGCTGACTTCTTGGTGTTGCTGGCGCGGGCTGCGCCGGTCTTCGGGCTGGCTTGTGAAGACGACGAGGGCGGCATGCTCGCTGGGGAACTCTGCCTTGATGGTCCCATCGCTGGTCGAGCGGCCAGCTATTGGGGGAGCCGGAGGCGGCACCAAGCCCTTCGCTTTGGTGATTCGGGTGAGCCAAAGGGCATTTCCGGTTGTATGGTTGGACGGCTTCGGCTGCTATGGAACTTGTATGTACGCCGTGGGCTTGCTCAGGAGAAAGCCGCTGCCAAGCCGCCTGCCTCTTCTTCGCTTTTGGGCGCCGCCGCCTCGGTTGCTCGCTTTACGGTGGCCACCGCCGACTGGTTGGAGGCGCATTGGGCCCTTGCGCTGTTGTCGCTCGCACGGACGCCGGCCGGAGTCGCCACCGGCGCTTTGGGGAGCCAGCTGAGTACTTCAAGGCGCCCACCAAGCTCGGCCTCATCGAGGAGTCGGCGGTGGCGCATTTGTCCGCTTATGACTAGTAGCTCGCCGAGGGTAGTCGCCCTGCCGCAGAAGCTTGTGCTTAAGGAGGTGTCTTCGCAACACGGAGGTGAATTACTCTATGGTTTGAACCTCGTGGCACCCACTGCAGGAGTTGCGGAGCTCGCCCAACGCGGAGGTAGTCGCGAGTCAACTCTGTGGGTCCTTGTACGCACAAGGAGAGCTGCCGGGCTTGGGAGCCCGCCAGGTGCTGGTGAAGGCGGATGAACGCCGATGAAGTCTAGCCAGCCGCTGATGCTATACGGCTTGAGGCTGTTGAGCCAAAGTTCGCGCTGCCCCCGGCATGAGCGCACATATTTCACGGCAACGCTACCGTGCCGCTTCACTATGCCGACGGTGGTGGAGTAGTCGATCAGCCAATCCTCCCGCTTCACGGAGCCGCTGTACTTGGGCGTGTCTTTGGGAGCCAGAACCCTTTGGGAAGGGCTCGCCGGATGCGGGGCCAAGGCAAGGCGGACCGACATCGTTCTTTCTTCCAACGCCAGGATCGCACCAGGCGGTCGATCCTGCGGGCGGCATCGCTTTCGCCGACTTCTTCAAGGCGCGCCTAGTCGGCCGCCGAGAGTCGGATGCGTGACAAGCGGCGAGGTGGGATATCTTCTCGCGAGGCGAGGAGGGGGCAGGCTGCCTGCCGCCCACGCTCGAGGATCGGGCTTCGCGCAGGCCGGCGGAGATCCGGTTCGGCCGCTGCCGGGCAGCCGCCTTTTTCGCCGTAGCGTGCGCGTCACGAGGCGCAGGTGACGCCGCGCTGCGTTCTCTCGCGCTGGGAGGGCTTTCGGCGCGGGTTGTCTTCATGCCGCCTGCTGCCGCACCAATCCGCTGCTGGATGCGCCTAGCCATATAGGGAGCCTGTCGCCCCCAGTCCATTAAGTTTTCTACGGCCTGGGCGGCGCGCAGTTCTCGAGGGCGGGCGAGACCGGGCGGTCCACTCCCAAAGATGTCGGCGACGACGGCCGCTGCTTGACGACGCCGACTCGCTTGGCCTGCCGGGAGGCGGCATGCCAAAGGCGGCGCTGTCGACTGGCCGGTGGGCCTCGTGAGGCGCCTCATGGAACTTATCCTCCGCCTCCGCGGAGGGCGAGGCGGCGCTGCCTCCAGCGTTCGGCGGCCGCCGGCCGGGAGAGGGGCGGACAGGTCGTGGCAGCGCCGCCAGGGCGCCGTATGCTTCGCCAGTAGGGGCCAGCGTGATCGGCGACCAAAGACTCGGTGATGGCGCTGCCAAAGCCGCCGGCTTGGGGAGCGGGTCGCTGAAGATCACAACGCAGGGGAAAGCATCGAGCGATGCCGTTAGAGTCGACAAGCATCGGGTCGGTGGAGCTAACCGACCCAAATCCACAACGGGCTCGCCGGAAATGTGGAGTTGTTCGAGGAGGCCGATGAGGTGGTTTCGAGGCAGCCCGTGCTCGCCGGCCGCGGGGCTCGCCGGAGATGCGAGCTCGCCAAGAAGGTCGGCGAGAAGCTCCGCCAACAGGGCGCCGACGCCTTTAAAGATGTTTGTCGGGCAAGTGCCATCCAAGTGCCGGCTGGCTGGCTATGCTCAAGGGGAGGAAGAGGGTTCCCGCCTGTAATGTGTCTCCTGGACGACGGTGCACCTGCCCCATGGTGGGTGCCAAATGTTGGGTGGTAGGTGCGATATATGCCAACGGGTGGCTAATCATAGTGGGAGCCAATAAGACATCGACGGTCCCTGGAAACGGGATGAGGCGAAGACATGCACGCCGGCGATCTTACCAGCTTCGGGGCTCTCTCGGGAGATAACACCCCATCGCTGCTCTGCGGGGTTCTCCAGATGATCACTAGATGAACAAGTGGCTACAAGTGGCTCCCTCGAGTTGTTCGGTGAGAGGAAGAAGAAGGGCACCACTAGCTCTCCTTTTCCTCTATGTGGTGTCTAAAACTCTAAGAGATCAACCTTTGCATGGGTGCCCGGGGGTTGAGAGAGGCTCATTACCCCCGTGGGTACAATGGTAATCCGCCGGGCGTGGGCCCTAGCCATCAAGTGTTCACGCCGCTGCTTCCTCGCCTGGCCGGGCCAGCCGATCAGGGTCCCGCCTGCTGCCGGCTCTTGGGCGACAAGTCTGACCCCACCATTGAGGGCCTTGTCGGGCTGGTTATCGCTGCCTCAATCCGGCGATGACGAGGGCTTTGTCGGGTAGCATGGTTACAAGCCGCCGCTTTGGCGGCGATCATCAGAGCCTCATCTCGCCTTGTCCCCTTAATGAGGCGCTCTTCGAGGGGAGGAACAAGCCGTTGAGGGAAGCCGCCATATCACAAGGCCGACCGGGAGGCCGGGCCGCCTGGCATCTCTCCGACCGAGGGGCCCGCCACCTGTGGGTCAGACCGACAGCTGCCGGTGACATCATGGTCAGCATGGTAACAAAGGCCGCCACCGACGGGTGATGGCCGCCCAGACGGGCGACTGCGGGCTATGCGCTAGCCGGATGCAGGTGGCAGCTTCATCAGTAGCCACGCCTCGTCAGACCCTCGATTCCAAGTCATATCGACTTAGCCGGTAACACCTCATATCACTTTTATGCCTCACGCACGGTAAACCCACGGGTGTCGCTTTACCATGGCCCGGACCGCTTGGCGCCTTTTGGCTCACGATATGATAGTGTCGCTAGCATCCATATGACAGAGAACCTGGCCGACACGGCCAACAGGAACCCAAAGCGGCACTAACCCATGGGGACAGTATACATGAATCAACTCGAGCATGTCGGTCAGCCAAGATGGGAATTGGCTGTAGCATCGCTAACAGGACTCGGAACCCGGCTGTAGCAGGCTAGGCAGGGACTGGATGTCATCAAGGACATTTCAAGGGACAAACATAGGAACGGCGAAACACATGTCAAGGCCAAGCGCCCCGAATAAAGAGTGCCGGGCTAGGACTCGTGAACCGAAAGCTGTAGCGGACTACTATCGCCAGAAGCACTAGACTACATTTCCCCATATGAGAGGCTGCCAAGGATAAACAACTAGATTGTCAGATCCCACACATACCAAGCATTTCAAAGATACACACAATATGCTCAGTATGTGTAAATACAACATGGCATCGCAACATAACTCTACGACTCAAATATTTGTTCATTAGGCTCCGAGGATGGAGATATTATAAACATGGGTCTCATGACCCAACATTCGTGAGTATACAAAACGGCTAACACGCTGAAGCTTAGCATGTCCGAGTACGTATATCTACAAATGAAAAAGGCATAGAAGCCGACTATCTACCAGATCTCGCCGAGGCACAAGATCGTAGCCGAGGTAACAAGCTAAACGTCAAGTCCATGAACTACTAGCAAGACCGACGCCTCTCGCAAAAACATAAAATAGGCAAACGTGAGTAGAAATGTACCAAGAAGACTTACATCGAACTATCTACATATGCATCAAGATCAACAAAGGGGTGGTGGAGTTTGACTCAGAAGCCAGCTTTGACTCAATGGCTATCCCGAACTACGATCGCAACTAACTCTTTTGAGGTATGCATAACGAGTCCACATATTCACCATATCAATACACCACTATGGATCTGCTCCCTGCCTCCCCACGAGAACGCCATCCATAGCACTCACGCTTATCTTATGATTTTAGAGTATCCACTTGCACTTGTCTATGAACTATGCAAGGGTCCAAGTTTCCATATCCGAGAACTGCCATTAGAATAGATAATGATAACCCCGCAGGGTGTACCTCTTCACACACGCCTCTCCACTTACCACCATGTACATCGCTATGTACCTCGCAACCTTCAAGCGGAAGCCCGGCGAGGGAGTCAGCCATGACCTGACTAAACACACAAGTCTCTAGTCCAGGTTTATCGCCTATTCGGGTTCCATCCGCAAGGAGATCCGACCGGGGTATTGCTCACGGCCCCAAACGATGTGTACAGGGTTCCAAGCCCACCAAACGGGCGGCGCTTTGGTTCACCTGCCACGGTGCCTAGTCTGTCCCAAGCCCACCTGCACGGTGCCACCGGTAGACTACTAACACAACCTACAAACACCGTAAACTAGTTGCAACTCCCGGATGAGCTCAGTGTTGATTAATAAGTCGAGAGGGGCTGAGTTACCGAACCCAATGTGGTAGTAACTGCTCATGGATCACAAACACGTAACTCGGGCCTCGAGGACGGCAGAATGAGACAACCCACCATGTACTCCTACATGGCCTCTCACCGCTACCTTTACCAAATTGTGTTCACACACTTAGCTCTCAACAAGAGGACATGTTCACACACCTCCGACTCATCACCGATGAATCGACCGACTCAACTCTAAGCTGTAGCAGCATGACAAACAAGCATGAATAAGTAGGCACATCGTGGCTCAAACAACTCCTACTCATGCTAGTGGGTTTCATCTATTTATCGTGGCAATGACAGTCATGCAGAGGATAAAGGGGTTCAACTACCGCAGCAAGTAATGATGAATCGTTGTTGTCCTAATGCAGTAAAAGAGAGCAGAGCGAGAGAGTGGATTGTATCGGAATGAATAAAGGGGTTTTGCTTGCCCGGCACTTCCAAGATAATATAGCTCTTCAATAGTGTCATCGATCTCATCATCGAAACCACGCCTATCGAGAGGGAACAACCACCGGCAAACAAGAAGAAACACAATCAATGCAATGCTCAAAAAATGAATGACATGTCATGTTAAGGAACCGAATTGACCTAATGCAAAGCAAGAAGCCAAGTTAATTGAAGTGGAATTCAAACAAGGTTAAACTCCAACTCCAAATGCTAGTTCATAAATTGCCCTAATCATGATTCATCCTATTCAAAGGAGGTTAATTGTTCAATCATTCATGAAAGTGGTACAGATGGATAGATTGGATTTTTCTGATCATTTTCATATATAATTTATTTCATTTGAGTTACTGTTGTCGGTGTACTAGAGTAGGGGTACCCTAGTATCCCTAACTCGCAGACGGTAGCTTGCAAAGACCTCGCTGCAAGGCTTGCGGTGACTGCCAAGGTCCTCCATGGTTCCTTTGGAGCCATTCAAGAACAAAGTATTTAAGCCAAGGAGACAAGGCCCCGCAAGAGGAGCTTGCCGGGAGGCCACCAAGGCACGCAGAAGACAAGACCCCGCAAGAGGAGCTTGTCGGAAGGCTCGGTGAGCTTACAAGCTTCCGGCACGGCAAGGATTCAGCTGTAAGGCGCTTTTGCATGCAGGCAACCACTCTTATCTCCGCCCAGGTCATCCACCAACGGTCGCCATGGGACCATTCCAGCGCTGTGTCAAGAGGCCGCAAGTGCGCCGCGGAGAGCAGCGATAAGCGGCGCCGACAAGAATGCCATCGTGGGCAAGCGGTGGCGCCCCGACGGTCCCCTTGCACTATTCAAGCTTATATGGACGGGCATTTAATGCTTTTGTCCCTTGCCCTCGTGAGTTAGTTAGAATACATTGTACAAAGTAGTTGTACCAACCGCAACTCATTTTCCCATTTTGTTCCTTGTTCACGCTACACTGTGGTGACCCCTTGAGCCTATAAAACGAGGCCCATGCTAACGAGGGGGGTTGGGTTTCACTCATTCAAACCAGAGACACTCAAGCTAGGTTTTGTAGCTCTCATTGCTCCCTAGCAAGAACACAACATAATCGACAAGAAGCAGTAGGAGTATTATCTCTCGAGAGCTCCGTTGGGTAAACTACTGTGGTGTTCTGCCTCGATCTGCTCTTCGGCGATCTCTCGCTCCCCGCCGAACCGAAGGGGCCCGTCCGCCGCCCCATAGGTGTTCGTGGGTTACGATCAGCCTCCCCAACATCTTTGGCGCGCTGTAGGGGCGCCGAGGCTGTGTGAACCTGATCCGCGCTCACACGAGCAACACCTTCATCATCTTTCATCGACATGCCACCGAAGAAGAAGGCTTCAGCGGCAAGCAGAGCCGTCTGCTGTTAAACCCACCACCACCGGAGCCGACGAGTGGTGGGTAGACGCCGGCGAGGAACGAAAGGCCGGCGAGGGAACCCATGCAGCTGCCAAGTCCAAGGACAAGGCCATGCAAACCTCGGCGCTCAGGCATGCATCGGCCCATCGCAGGAGGCGCGACCGACAAAGTCATGGTGCTCGCAGCGCCATACGCTCGCTGGGCCAAGATCGAGCTGGTGGATCCAGGACGCCAAGAACAGCTCGCGGCCAACAGTTGGTGCGAAGGGCACGGTCGCCTGGTCGGGATACTACCTTCTAATGTATTTAGAAGTCCAGCATATCCCGCCTCGCACTGCTCGCCATTGCCGCCCACCACTAAGCGAAGCTTTGGCGCGAGCTCAATCGCTCCCCGGATTACCCTCCAACGGCAGATAAGGTCGACGAATGGAGGGTCACCATTCGAGTCTCATCGCTTTGCTAACGGCGACGCCCGCGGCAACCGAAAGCACATCGCTGCCGCTGGCAGACGATTAAGGCACGAGCCGGTGGCGACGACCTGGGGTGCAACCACCATGCACTTCCACCTCGGCGGTTAAGATCGCCGACTGCCGGATCCACCTCGACAGCGATTCCACCGCTGCCGGATCAACGAGCTCGTCATGACCAGCGCCAAGTTCTTCACGAACGGTAATAAGAAGACGCCGAACTCGTGATCGAGCTACCAAGAGAAGCGTGACGCCAATCCGGCAGCGCTGGGGGCCTTCCGCCGACATGCATGCGCCAGGAACAAGGTGATTTGCCGTATGTCGGGATATACCTCCTGTGTAAACCGCCGAAGTTAACCCGCCGGTCCGACGGCTTCATCGTAACCCGCCCGAGCTTGGCGGTTCACGGGCTACCCGCCCGTCTTAGCGGTTCATTAGTAACCCGCCATGCGGATCAAGGCCGGTTCAACTATTGTGGGCCGTTTAAGAGGAAAGGCATGAGGAATATTTTACAAGGAGTTAAGACCAGACTTGTATCCGGTTTGTATTAGAGATAGACTAGTCCTAATCCTAATAGGACTCCACATGTAAACCGCCTCTTCAACATATATAAGGAGGGCAGGCTCTCAAAGAGGGACAAGTTCCACAAGTTGGACAAGTTAGGTTTAGACAATAGCTCTCGAGTTAGAGCACTCGTAACCGTGATCATCATCATCAATATCAATGAAGCAGGACGTAGGCTTTACCTCCACCGAGAGGGGCCGAACTGGGTAAAACTCGCTTCTCGTCTCCGCCAACCCTCTCAAGTTACCACATAGATGCGCTGGCCTCGCGACTAAGTCCTAACACTAAGGACATCTGCCGTGACAACCCACGATTAGTTGGCGCCCACCGTGGGGCCTCGCGACGGTGGTGTTGAGTTCTTGAAGGATCTCCTAGGGATCGGGGACCTCGCAATTTTCCTGACAAGAAAAATCGATTTGAAAGGATCAGACGCTTCAAATTCATCGGTCTAGATTCATAGTTTGGAAGGTTTAATCAGGAAGTTAAAGTTGCGATTTGATGGTTGCTGCAAGTTACCAAGATGATCGGCGGTCAAGTTTCCGCCGCTGGCTCGCCAAAACCTGTATGATCAGAGTCACCATCACCGCTCAACCATCAACAAAGCAAAGGAAAAATCAAGAAAAGGAAACAAAGCGCCAGGAGGATTCAATCCATCGCTGCAGGGTCTCATCGCTAGCCACCCAATCCGTTGACTTGGGTCAAAATAACTACAACCCGTAGAGGACTTTGAAACCTCCACGGTCTCTCGTCGCTGCAGCTACGGCTGCGCCGACTCGCCGGATTGCCTTCTCCGCTGACCCGCCGCTGCTGTACTCCAACGCGCCACGCCCAATCGGTTCAAAGACTGGTCAGATTTATCGTGTTCAGACATTCCATCTTGAAGATCCATTATCAAGGCCAATGCCGGGCGCTGTTGTCGCCGCAAGCAGCCGCTGACATCCGGACCGCCGGTCTCGATCTCGGTCGTGGACGCCCTCGCTTCCATCGGCGACTCGCTTCTATGATGAATCGACATCGAGCCAAGTCACGCGCTGCCAATGAGTCATGGGCTACCGTCCCGTCTTGCTTCAGCCAGAATCTCCGAAGTCGCCATTGTCAGCCGGGTCACCTCCACAACCATGAGCTGTGCTCGAAGTCGCCTGGCATCTTCAAATCGGCCCTTCAGGTCACCGGATCACCCCATCTCTCGCTAAAATCGCCGAGCGCCGAGATTCTTCTTGTCATGAAGCTACACGCTGAGTCACTTGAGTCCAGCCTGCTCCGCCGTGACTTCACCTCGCTTGACATCGCCATGGAATTCCTAACCCCAGAAACCGCCAAATCAACAGCCCGCCTCGTGAGTCGATCCGCCGCTTGCTCCACTTCTACGGAGTCACCATGAGCCGCCTTTGCCAGAAGCTACGGCTTCAGTGCCACTGAGCTGCCCCGGCGCAGCAGCCTGCTCGCCGAGTCAAGCGCGCTTGCGCCCGAGTCGCCTGGCCGAGTTTTACAGCCTGCTCGGCCTCCTTCACCATCCCGCCTCCCCAAGCCTGGCCAGATCCCGCCTCCGCCATTCTGCGCTTCCCAGCCTGCGCTGCCCTGTGTCGCCGCCCTGAGCCTCGGCTGGTCCGCCTCACGCCCATCCGATCAGCTGGTCACACGACTCCTCCTCAAGGTCTGTCTCCTCCTTCGCTGGGTCTGGCTGCCCGGTTCCACGCCTTCTTCCTGCAGTCCGCCGGGCTCTTCCGGCCCCATGACCCGGGCAATGCCTGCCCTGCTCACCACTCGCTGCTCATGGCCTGCCTCGCTAAGGCCCAACTCGCCTCGGCTCGGCCAGGCCTCCTCGCTGTCCGAGTCGCCACCAAGCCGCCTCGCTGCCCTCAGATCCGAGGCTTTGTCTCGAGCTTTGTTGACCTGCCGCCTGACTCCAGCTTGCTGCGTTGGGACTGCTGACCCACCCGCCACTGGAGGCGCTGGACCCACGAGCCATTGCCGCCACCTCTCGGCTCGAATCGCCTCAGGCCGGAGCCGCTGGCCAGCCTCCGCCAACAACAGCAGCAGCTGCAGCGACGAGCCGCCTCGATCAAGCATGTGCCGCCCCTGTCACCGGAGTTTGAGGAACAAAGAGAAGTCAAGACACGACAAGTGGTTTCAGTAAAGTGCATCGATTCCTCCTTCTCGCATTTGAAGGTAAGGACTGCAACGGCCGGAAGGCCATGGCCAGCGAGAACAGCAGCAAAATTTCAGAGGTCTCGTTAAGAGGAAACCAAATTCTACAGATCAAGAAGAATTGGTCCGTGTAATGGATGAGGATAAAGCAAAGTTTGCTCACACGGATACACTAGAGTGTGTTGGATTACTAGGATTGGCCTCAGACGCACTCTCAAATGAAAGGATACAAATATTTGTGTTGTCTAGAGAATTTATTATTGCCGATACATTCTCAACCATGGAGCCGATCTAAAGCTAGACGGACAGAGCGCGCACAACTACAAACCTAAGGCAATCAGAGACAAAATCTGCCCAGAGTTACATCAAAGTTTCTGTGCAATTCGATCTAGTGATGGGCTGCTTGTTGTCCATAATCCAAGCAATCAGAGCACACACCGTGCAGCACTAAGTCCCAAGGCCACGATTGCTGTCACCGGAGAGCATATACGCGGTATGCTTGTAAACATTATCTCTGTTCATCTAACCAAAAATACCAGGACCATTATACATTACAAAGATGTCGCAAAGGGTATGCGCCAACATTATTTTTTGTAATAGCACTCGCCGTGCTATGCTGCTCAACGGATATACATGCAAGTTGTCGTCTGCTGTTCAGCTTTACATCCGTCCATGCCAACGGCTGACTCATGTGTATGCACCGCCACAAACGCCATTTAATGACTCGCTCGTCCGCCATCGCGCCAGTTCATGTGTCCGCGCCACTTGCAACATGGAGGACAGTTTCGCCGTCTGTGATGGTTTACATCACTATGGGCCACTTACCCGTCCTGACCCCATGGCCGACTTTCTCCCATCCACGCTGCTTACAATGCCACGGGCGACTCATCTCGCTGACCGGCGAATCAGTGAAATCCTTCTAAATATAATTTTGGCACATATTCCTTTTATCAAAAACAATTACTTTGGCTCATGGCGTTTTTGATGCGTGACAATCATTCACTACATTAAAATGACGTGGTGGACTCGCCGTCTGCCGCCGGTTTACAACACCGTGGCGGTTCATCCGCCCAAGCCACCTCTAATACTGTGGACGCCTCTACCGCCCATTTAGTGCGGCCTGGTCTACATCAACATACCAGGCCGCACTCGTCTGAATGAGCAAGTCGAGCTTGGGTAGCCCGGTTTCTTTTTAAAATGGAGGCAAATTATCATATACTATCAACCGCCATCTACACAGATGGTTTCAATGGGCAGGCGACAAGTCGCCGCCACTACAGTTCGGTTAACTTCAAATCGCCATTGAAGGAACCATTGGCCGAAGGTTTACACGGCTCATACGGGATCATTTATAACCTGCCGCAGTCATCACAACCTTCGTGGATTCACATCGTGTTATCAACACCAATGATATACAAGTTATGCCGGTTTATATCACGGTAAAATATGGAGAGTTTCGTTAACTCCTCGAGTCACCTTGAGACTCGGGGCTACGATGACATGACTAAGCAAATCTTGCCAGCCAAGAAATTTAAAGAACCCTCGTGACGATGGAGGGAAGGATAACCCGTCCCGGAGGCTATCGTTATATTGATGAAAATTTAAAGGCCGCCGTAAAATTTCCGGTTTAGAAAGTGTATGACAGTTACAAAATCCCGCTCAATGAAGAAGATCCGGTCATCGAAGGATTCCGGTTTAAAATCCGCTAAAGGAAAGTCAGTCCATCAAGTTTCAAATATCCGTTTACAATCCGTTCAAGGGAAATCTGTTCTCTCACAAAGCTCTTTAGCTCTCAAATCCGGGTTTAACAATGTCCGTTCAAAAGGAATTAACTTCGCAAGTTCGAAGTTTAAAGGCTGTCAAAATTTCTCGCTGAAAATAAAGATTCCGGTTTAACATCCGTTCAAGGGAAAGAAGTCTCCTACAAAGCTTTGAAGCTCTCAATATCCGGTTCAAAATCCCGTTCAAGAAGGATTTATCTCTTGCAAAGTTAAAGGTGCCAAAGAGGACATGCTGCCATGATGCGCGGTTCAAACATGGGTATCATGCCTTGTTGGCTTATCATATTATTGATCACTTGGGGCTTGGTCATGTCTCGAACCATAGTCACACCTCTTGATCGGTGCAATGCCACAAGATCACTTGGGGCCTTGGTCGTGTCCGAACCATAGCAACGCCATTTGGTAGGCTAAAAGCCACAAAGATCACTTGGGGACTTGTGGTCACGCCTCGAACCATAGTCACGCCTCTTGATCGGCCTAGTGCCACAAAGATCACTTGGGGCTTTGGTCGAACCCGAACCATCGCTACACCTCTTGATCGGCGAATGCCAATGCATCATTTGGGGACCTGGCTGACTCGAACCATAGCTACGCCTTTTTGGGGGCTTGGTCGGTCCGACCATGGTAATGCTCTCTGATCGGCTCAAAGCCTCATTTGCAATGGTTTTATATTTGCCTTTGCTTGAATTTTGTTCTCTTTAAATTATTTCTTTTGTTGTGTTTTCAAACCGACATTATTAATCCGGTTCAAACTGTCAATTACAAATTGGCGGAACACGGTCAAATCCTAATCCGAGACTATTTTCCGGTTTGATTTTATGTTACCATCTTATTATGGAGTAAACCGTGTTCATTAACCCGCTTGACTTTCAATTACAAGTTGTCAAGACATGATCAAATCATAATCCGAGACTATCCGCCCGGTCTGGTTTGACTATGAGTCGCCAAAGATATATATGGTTAAACCGGTGTTTATCACAACCCGCACGGTTTATCATCAACCGCACAAGATGAAAGGAGTTATCATTACTCAAGATTGGGGTTATCACTTTTACTACATAAAGTTGGTCAAACCAGCAATGTGATTCAATATCACAGTATGATATATTTCATATTTGATTATTTCTGATCTCATTCCGCGGTAAACCGCCAGACATTTTAAACTTGTTGTATACAGTAAACAGGTTGAATAAAGCATGATTATAAATCGCCGCGCTTATTAACCGGCCTGGCTTTGACTATACGCCGCCAGATATATTTGGATTGCGCCATTGGAATCATGCGCTTATAAATGATTGGGTTATATTATTCAAATAGCCAAACTTGGCTGAATTTTCATTATGATATTGGATGAATTTTTCATACCGGATTATATTATCTTAAATAGCCAACATGGCTGGATTTCCATTATGGTTATCAATAACCAGTATTATGATTAAGGTTTTCAAAGTCGCTTAGCGCAATGGCTATCATATTATCAATGGATATAATTTATTCTACAATTGAAGGAATAGTCCCGAGTTGTCGCAGCTTACAACCCGCACTTGGGGGCTACATTATTTAAGTTGAGATTATATTAAATATGCAAGTCTCATGTCGCGCAAGCATGCACCATGACACTTGGGGGCTAATGCAAAGTAATTTTTTGCTCATATTATTGAAGACCCACTCATCATATTATAATGAGTCGACCTTTGGGGCTGCCAATTGCTCCCGCCAACAGCTTGAAGGTACAAAGCTTTTTATTCATTATATTGAAGGGTCCGCGTCATTGGTAAAGCACAAGGCTCTTAACCTTGTGGACGGATTCAAGTCCCATGATGGGAGTTACATCATATGATGTTATTTTCATTGAAGTATATATTAAGTCCCAGCTCAATATTATCTTATCGAGCCGCCCTTGGGGGCTACACATCATTGCTCAAATCTATATGATTATACCTACAAAGTCCCCGCTTATTATTGCATAATGACCCGCACTTGGGGGCTACATAATATGGAGTATTCAGTTTTACTAAGTGACTGGATGAACAACATGGATTTCTTCTATGGCAGATTTAGATTGAAACAAGTCTTAAGCCATCACTTTGTTCTACTCAAGACTTGGGGGCTACAGTGTATTATATTATTATGGAAGAACTATTTTCAAATTCTCTGCTTTTGAGCAAACCGATTGACCCAAGGCCACCAACCATTATGACCCGTGTTTGCAAATAATCATAACCCGCGCTATAAATAATCATAACCTGAATTATCAGTTTTATAACCCGACAATTTTGGCAATGATAAACCGCAAGTTCTACATCTTCAAACCGTTGAATATCGATGAGTATTTCAAGACCAATATTTCTTAAACCGCGCTTTGGAAGCCGACTCAAGTGGATTATTCTTCACAATATTTTTCTATAAGAAACCAACATCAGCAAATTGGTTATGAAGCTGGTTATTGACCCGGATTTTCTAGAAGAAGGAAATGACAAGGACGATCAAAAGCCGGCTCACAAGAATTCTTAACCCGGAGTACAACCTGCCAAATTTGTTCGTGTTTATTTTATAAACAGAAGTTTACTATGGATAAATCCAAGCTAAACTTGGGGCTAATGTCGATATACCTCATGTAAACCGCCGAAGTTAACCCGCCGGTCCGACGGGTTTCATCGGGTAACCCGCCCGAGCTTATGGTTCACGGGCTACCCGCCTCGTCTTAGCGGTTCATTAGTAACCCGCCGGCGGATCGTAAGGCCGGTTCAACTATTGTGGGCCGTTTAAGAGGAAAGGCATGAGGAATATTTTACAAGGAGTTAAGACCAGGACTTGTATCCGTTTGTATTAGAGATAGACTAGTCCTAATCCTAATAGGACTCACATGTAAACCGCCCTTCAACATATATAAGGAGGGGCAGGGCTCCCAAAGAGGGACAAGTTCCACAAGTTGGACAAGTTAGGTTTAGACAATAGCTCTCGAGTTAGAGCACTCGTAACCGTGATCATCATCATCAATATCAATGAAGCAGGACGTAGGCTTTACCTCCACCGAGAGGGGCCAACTCGGTAAAACTCGCCTCGTCCCGCCAACCCTCTCAAGCTACCACATAGATGCGCTTGGCCTCGCGACTAAGTCCTAACACTAAGGACATCTGCCAGGACAACTCCACGACACCGACGTGGTAGGTTGCCCTGCTCACTCGTGAGCTGCGGCAAGTCCAAAGGTCTCACCGTAAGAATTTCAAGCCGATGTGCGTAGAAGTACGATGGCGTAACGCATCCATCGGAGTTCCTCAAAGATCTACACCATCGCGTGCAAGCTGCAGGGGACGAGACGACAAGATCCTCGCCAACTACTTCTACCGGTGCTCAAACCCAATGTCGATCTTGGCTCATGCACTTGCCGGACAGCCCATATCCTCTTGGCAGGTTTATGCTATCAGTTTGTCGGCGCTTTCACAGCGCCACAAGCCTCATGGCCAGTGAAAGCGACCTTCATCTGCTCGCCCGTAAGGAAGGAGAATCCTCGCGCAAGTTCATCCGAGATTCAGCCAGCACTACAACATCCTGTATGTCCACCCCGCCGCGTGATCAGCGCAAGCCATCAAAACATGCGGAACCGCAGGATGAGGGAGGAGATGGCGATGTGCAAAGTCAAGGATGTCATGAGCTGTATGCCCCGCGCATAAGTGTGCACGGTCAAGAAGGGAGGAGACTCCTGTGAGAGAATATGTAAGAAGGATCTCGATAGTGAGGAAACCGCCTGCAAGGAAGAGCCAAGTGGAATAGCAGAAGAAGAAAGGCAAGGACGCAAGTAGTTGTCGAAAGCAGTCCGCAACGGAGGCGACGCCAAGAAAGCTAAGGTTGGTAGCTCCGGCAAGGAGGTTGCCGTGGGCGCCAACTGCCAGGCTGTGGTGGCCACCGACAAGCAGGACAGCTCCAACAAACAGTACTGCAAGATCCACCGCACCAAGGGCCATGACCTCCAGAGCTGCAAGAAGGTCGAGCAGCTTGTTGAACAGCAGAAGGCTGAGTACGAGCGGCGCGACAAGGAGAAGGCCCAGGAAGGTGCTGGGGGAATTAACAAGAAGCGACCCGGCCTGGGAGGACGCCGCGGCAAGGCCAAGCAGCGGCAAGGAGACAGACCTCCCCGCGGCCGCGACAAGGATGAAGACGATGACGACGATGAAGATATGGAAGACGACGAGACCGATGAGCAGGAATTTCAGAAAGCCACAGAGGTCCTCTCTGTTGACGGCGGTGCTTCTCTGCATACTTCACACCGCCAACTCAAGCAGTGGATGCGGGAAGTTAATGCAGCAGTAACCATCCGTAGAGTCACGCAAGCCTCCGAATGGTCCAGACGCCTATCATCTTTGATATTGAGGATCACCCCGATCGCATAATCATGGGTCGGGTGCTTGCCGATGTTGGTCTCACCAACTATCCGCAACCTCAAGGTCACCAAGATGTTAGTTGACGGCGGGCCGGCTTGAACCTGATCTCGCCCGGTACTCTAGAAGCTTCAGATCCTCGACAACCAGCTCAAGAGACCGCACATTCCAAGGAATCAATCCGGAAGGAGCAAGCCGAAGGGAAGATCGCGCTGTCGTAACATTTGGCAGCGAAGCTAACCTTCAGGATCGAGAGGGTCACGCTCGACGTTGTTGATTTTCCATTGCCTTACAATGGGATACTTGGCCGCCCAAAGACTCGCCAAGTTCATGGCAGCCTCATTATGCATACAACTTACTCAAGATGCCCGCCCGATAAGTGTCATTTCTGTCCCCGGCGACAAGAAGGATGCTCTTATTTGCGCCGACAAGATCTATCGAAGCAGCAGCTGCAACAGATAACAAGTCACTTGCCGCTAAAGCTCCCGGGGAAGAAGAAGACCAAGTCCGCAAGAGCTCGATGCCCACTCCGCAAGCGCACTCTCCTGAGTGCTGCGCCACCGCCGAGGACGCACCATCGAGCTCCACCGCAAGTGTAAGAAGACGATGGCAGCTCCAGAGACCAAGAAGGTGTCCGCCGAGGAGGACGGCACTGGTGGTACTCTTCACCATCGCCACGCTTGACCCTAAATAGGAAAGCGCGCTGTTGTTTTCTCTGGCGGGCTAACATCGACGTGTTTGCATGGCAACCGCCTCGACATCCGCGTGTTCCTGTGAAAGTAATTGAGCATCACCTAGCTGTCTGTCCTCGCGCGCCCGGCCAAGCGTAAAGTCGGAAGGTGCAAAGGAGCCAAGAATTCATTGCGTAAGAGATCAAGAAATTGGAAGCAGCAGGCCTTGTCGAGGAGTGCTCCATCCACGTGGTTGGCCAATCCTGTAGTTGTACGCAAGGCAAATGGGAAATGGAGACTTTGTATCGACTTCACAGATGTTAATAAAGCTTGTCCCAAAGATCCATGTCCCTTGCCGCGCATCGACCAGATTGTTGACTCCACGGCTGGATGTGATCTGCTTTCATTTCTTGATGCATACTCAGGATATCATCAGATCTTCATGGCGTAAGAGGATGAAGAGAAACCGCATTCATCACCCCATGTGGCACATAATGCTTTATACTTGATGCCTTTTGGGCTAAAGAATGCTGGTTCAACATTTGCAAGAGTAGTCCATCACGCTTTTGAGCCACAAATGCACGTAAATGTAGAAGCCTAGATGGATGACATAGTGGTCAAAAGCAAGGACAGGCAACTCGATTCAAGATTTGAATGAAACCTTTGCAAATCTGCGCAAGATCAACCTCAAGCTCAATCCCGAGAAGTGCGTGTTTGAGTTCCTCCGCAAGCTTCTCGGTTCTTCGTGTCTCAGCCGGAATTGAAGCCAATCCCACAAGATCAAGGCCATTGAGCAGATCAAGCACCAAAGCGCCAAGGATGTACGAAGACTTGCTGGTTGCGTAGCTGCTCTCAAAGAGGTTTATCTCTAGGTTTGCTTGAGCGCCTCGCCATTTTTCAAAATTTTGAAGAAGGCAGGTCCAATGAAATGGACTCCCCGGTTGAGGCTGCGCCGCAGGACTTGAAGATATACATGTCCTCCACCCCAAAGATTTGTCGCCCTAAACCACAAGAGAAGTTGCTGCTATATTTAGCGGCATCCAATCAAGTGGTTAGTGCTGCGTTAGTAGCGGAGAGGGAGGCGTGAAAGTGCGTTATATCGACTAGAGGGGGGGTGAATAGGCGATTTTTATGAATTCTTCACTGAGGAATTTGCCGGTGAGGAAATTCCTTAGCGAAGAAATACTTGCAGCGGAATAAGTACTCAGAAGTAAGCATAACAGATTACAAGCATTGTCATCATGATGAAATGAAGACAATCACAGAGTACAGAAAGTGTAATCACAGGATAACACAAGATGAAGACAAACAGACTGAAGAAATTGAACTGAGGAAATTGAGAAAGTCTTCAGTCAAAGTCTTCAAACACAGATATGAACAAATACTCAACACAATAATGAGGAAATGGAAGGGTTGAGGAAATAGAACCAGTTGGGTTGGTGAAGACAATGATTTGGTAGACCAGTTCCAACTGCTGTCTCAGTTGTACGTCTGGTTGAGCGGCTGAGTATTTAAACTCGAGGACACACAGCCCCGGACACCCAACACCGAAAGCACGCAGCTCAGACACCAAGTCCTCACCAGATTCTCCTTGAACTAAGGTCACATGCACTCGCCCAATCACTGTGGTAAGTCTTCAGCGATTTCCAAACCTTCACATACTTGGTCACTCGCGATCCACAATTCCTCTTGATGTTCTAGACCATGACGCCTAACCGTCTGGAAGAAGCACAGCCTTCAAAGGTAATAAGCGCCGGATCCACGCAGGATCAATTTCTTCAAAGATGCTCAATCACTTTGGGTTTGTAGGGTTTGGTTTTTGGGTTTTTCCTCACTTGATGATTTTCGCCAAAGTCCTCAGAGGATGGGTTGCTCTCAAATGACAAGTGTCAAGTTCTTCGAGCAGCCAACCAGCTAGTGGTTGTAGGGGGCGGCTATTTATAGCCTCGGAGCAGCCCGACATGATAAGACATAAATGCCCTTCAATGATATGACCGTTAGGTGGATAAGATATTTTGGGACAGCCGCACGCAAGACAAAGAACGGTCGGAAATTTGACTATCAAATTCTCGTATTATCATGTTCTCATCGTAGGCAATTCAGACCGGCGAATTCCTAACTCCTCGGGCCGAATAAATTCTCAACAATGTAAGAACTTCGCTCTCACATCAAGAAATTGACTGAATCTGTATGAGATTTCCAAAGGCTTCACTCAAGGGATTGGTAGGTGTAGGATTTGAGTTGAGCATCACATGGAAATTTTTCCTTAGTATTTCTCATTCCCTTTAACAAAGACGGTGTTTCCTATGACTCAAGAAAGAGAAATGAAACTACGAAAACAAAAGTCTTCACGCTTCATGTTCCTCAAATGAATACCAAGTCTTCAAGGTCACACCAATTTCTTCACTTTCAAAGTCTTCGTAAAGTCTTCGAATATCAAAGTCTTCAGCTGAAGAACTTCATTTTAGGGTTGACTTTCTCTCAGAAATATCAAACTCCTCATAGACTTATAGATCTGTGTACACCACAAACAAGATAGTTCCTTAACCTATAAGTCTTCAATACACCAAAATCACTAAGGGCACTAGATGCACTTACAATCTCCCTTTTGGTGATTGATGACAATATAGGTTAAGTTTTCAACGGGACAAACATATGAAGTGTAAATATCGATAATGAGGAATTTGATTGCAAGATATAGAAGAACTCCCCAAGATGTGCATAGTGAGGAATTTGCTTTTGAGGCAATGCACATTTGAAGAAATGAATCATGGAGATCTCCCTATATCTTGTAATTCATACACGATTTAACATATAATATGAAGAATTTGAAATGCTTGATGAAATATGGTGCTTGATGTTATGCAAGGTAACGCATCAAGAGTATCAGAGCCCAAATCGATTTGCTATGAAGATTTTCAAGGAGCTCATGAGAATCAGAGCATAGAGCAAAAGCATAATGCATCAAAAGTATCAAAGCACCATCGGGTTTAAGATTACAACTCGATCCAATAAAAGGTTTCGTAAGAACGAGAGTTGTAACTTAATAGAAATAAATATCGATATAGACAAAACTAGACCCGCTTGAAGACTAACTCAAATTTCTCCCCTTTGTCATCAAATGACCAAAAGGATCAAACCGAGGACTAACGCCTTGAAGAATTTCGTTGAAGACGGAGCGCCAAAGATTGTTCGGGTTGTTTGTTGAAGTAGGACCAGCCATGTATCTTCCAAATCTTCATTTTCATCGCTGTCGCGAGATGAAGAATAGGAGCTGGCCACCAAGGAAGGAACTTTGACCTTCTTGAATTTCTTCGAGGAGGTGCGCATCACCAAATTCTTCCTTGAGACCCATGGAAGCCAGCTTCTTCTTCATCAGAGACATGTGAAAGAACAGCCCAAAGCGCTTGAAGGTTTCATGGAGGTAGTAGTGGTTTTTCTTCACCGCATTGTGTGTGAGGTCATGTTGTAAAGAAGAGTGCCAAACCGACGCTTGACCCATTTATGATTACGATCAACCTTCCGATGAAGACCGAGGAGTAACTCACGATCACCATCACCCCGGTGCAGAGCTTGAGGACTTTGCTTGACCGAGGTATTTATGGCTGAGTCATGTGTGGCGAGTCATCATTGGTGGAGTAGGATGCTGCTTTATAAATCGTCCATCCAATGGACGAATGCCTTCATCGACACAGCAGCAGCCTTGCCCTTGTCATCACCGAGGTAAAGGTCCGCTTGAGGACTTCAATCGGGGCAAGTAGCTGCAGTGGTTCAAAGTATCAGCCTTGTAATTGAGGGAAGACCTTGACCCGATGAATCTCATAATCTAAGGCGATAAGGCTTCAAATCAAATGGTGACATGGCTATGTTTGCCGTAGTCCTCATGAAGAAATCATGGAAGTTGACGGAACGCCATGGATGATGTTGAAAAGCATATTCTTCATGATGCCAACGACTTCTTCATCGCTCGAAGTCGTGGACCTTTGATAGGACTCATAGTCTTCGCTGTAATCCGATAGACAGTCCGAGGCATATATAATAATTCCTTGACGAGGAATTTGGTTCTTGGGGCCTGCCTTGGCTTCAAAGGCTTCATCAAGACTTGCATATAGTGATTTGAAAGTTCTTTTTCGTCAGAGATACGACGGCACCATCAAGCGGAGGACTGAGTGAGGGCACGAAACAATTCAGTTGTCGGAGCCTTGTAGTGAGTATTTTCAGTCATCCAATCTAAGACCCATGAGTTCACATCTTCAGCCTCCGTGATGTGCAGCTTGCATAAAATCAAGAATTAGCTCTTCATTCCAATCACAGATATCAGCTGCAGAAATTTAGAAGTCCCGCCGTGAAGAACACCGAGGACTGGCTCAAAGTCTGGCAGCGACTCCATATCCACATGAGGAATATGAGCATGATCAAGATTTTATCCTTGTTGAAGAGCACCGAGGAATAGAAGTTTGCTTGGCCGGCAGTCCGTAAGCGCTTCTTCCTAATGCGAGCGTAATCATAAGTATTATATTCAAGAAGAACACGTGCTCGCAAAGAAATCTTCAGCCTTGAACTTTTGCTTGCTTGAGAACGGATTCTTTGCTTGGGTAGAGGGGTGTCGCTGAGTTGCATCACCACCTCAGAATCGAAGTTCAGGTTCTTCAGCCGAGGAATTTCTTGTTCCTCAATAGGTGCACCGAGGATTAGCAAGAGCAGCAGTTTCATCAAGACTAGTGGCTGGAATTTCTTCATGCACGTAACCAAAGGTGTTGATTTTCTTCGAGTCCACCTGGACTGCTTGTGTAGGGACCGAGGAACCTGTTGGAGCGGGTGAAGAGAGGAGTATTGGGATGCCGACTTTCCCAAAAGTCATCATTTATCACAGGAGTGGTGCATCCAATATCCACATCTTCATCTTCAATTTCTCAAGACCAGCCCGAGGAATTTCATAGTCCGATGAGGAATAATCGGGTTGAAGGGATTGCATCCACTTCAATTTCTTCATCAACCTGCTCGACGGCAAAGCAGACCGATGTTCTTCATCGATCCGATTGGGATCTCATAGTCTTCTCCAAAAGGAACAACTTCCTTTGATGGTATGGAGGAAATTGGAACAACATCAATTGATTTTCGAATGAGCTGGTCATAGGCTTCATTTTCTTCGCAGTCAAGAATTTGATGCAGCTGATGCTTTCTTTTCTTGACAAAGAGCTTGTTCTCAGAGTTTTGGTTTTCTTCACATCGGGCGATGGAAGAATTGGAGTTGGAGTTGGCGAGGAGGAGCCGAGGAATTTAGTTCGTTTCTTCAGAGCAATCGATGCAGCTCCGCTGTCTTGAGTAATTTCTTCAGCGCACCACTAGTGGGTGCCCCGCAATTTCTTCAATGCGGCCGAATGGGATCATCAGCCCCGAATCAGCATTTTCTTCAAGAGGCTGAATGTCATCAGCTGTGCCGGTATTTTTTCAAGAGGGCTGAGCCGAGGCTCCACTCGAGGAATTTCATGTTGCATTGGGGCAGCAACATTTGTGAATTTCTTCGTCAAAGTTGATTTAATCTGACCTTGGCTCCTTGCCAATCAGCATAGTAGGAATCAAGTTTTGCCGAGGTCTTGAATTTCAGTTTGACCTTGAGAAGCTCCTCGTGTCATCTTGACAACGCTTTTCTTCGTGAACTTCTCCTTCCTCGTATTGAGCCTTTTTTATTTCCCTTGCCTTCTCAAATTTCCATTTTTCTTCAGCTATGAAGTGAGTCAACATATGACTTTGTCCAGTGTCGATGAAGGTCAGCAGAGGGTATTGGGATCATTATGCCGTAGATCAATAAAGTCGAGGACTTTCTTCGGTCCAATAGCAAAGGGCACAGATGTACCTTTGGCTCTAGCGGCCTTTACTTGACGGTCTCTCGATGATTTCCGCAAGTTCTTCATCGATGCTTCATCATCGATGGCACATGGAATGCAACCTGTTTCTTCCTTGGCTAGGCCGAGGACCTCGCCCAATTGTTGCTTTGGTCTTCAAATGAGTCGGGCCAGATGAAGAAATGGGAGCAGCCGAGGAACTTGCGTAAATGCCCGAGGCAATTGAAAGCCAGCAGTCCTTTGACATGTAGCCAGTGCACAGTGGACCAAGATTTTGATGGATCTGTTGAGGACTTTGGTGGCAGCAGCAGCAGCAGGAGGAATTTTCTTGAGGGTGCTGCCGAGGAACTTGGCCGTGAGGGCGCAGATGATGAAGCACTTGGCTTATGAGCAGGCTTCTTTGCATTGATTTCTCGGTTTGACCGAGACCTCAGTGGCGTGGCAGCGCAGAATCCTCATTGAATTTCTTCACCGCCTCCTTTGCTTGCTTTGCCAATTTTGCTTGACGCTTAGCCCATTCATCGTGAAAGTCCTCACCTCGCTTGATGCTTGTAGGATCAGCTACTTGGCCAAAGCCAAAGGAGCTCTTGGGCATGGAGGATTAAGAGCTAATTTCTTCATGTACTTAGGAGTTACATATCTGTATTCCTCCATTCCCGTGCCCATCTCCGCTCAATCTTCCCAATACGCACTTTATGCTGATTTTTATTTTCTTCATCCGTGTGCAGTAGTCAGATAGATTTCTCAGTGGATTTCAAATGCCGCCATAACCTCGTGTTTCTTTCTCCCTTCGTGGCTTCTCACCGCTCCGCCATGTTCTTCAGCTTGAGGAAATTGAACAATTGAGTTCTCTCAAGAAGTATGTAGTTTTTCTCGAGGAACGCTGCAAATGAGTTAAGTTGATGAGAACCTAGGATTCAGCAGCGACATTTGTACCGTGAAATGAGAGTATAGGTGCGAGGAATTTGGAGAGGTCATATGCTTCTCGTAAGGTTTTTCAAAAGAACAAGTTTTGAGGATTTTGACCAGATGAGTTTTGAAGAATTTCACTAAGCGCTCTTTTGTCTTAGGTTCCAGAGTTGTATAGATCGAGGATCCACACAATTGAGGAATCTTGAAGAAAATCATTGCTTAGAGAAATGAATCAAGAGATTTGAGGTGTTCATATGTGTGAAGATTTGAAGAATAAACACCTTTGAAGAATTTGAAGAAGATTTGAGAATCAAAGCGAGGAATAAAAGTAACTTTTAATTACTCCGGTGAAGAACACGACGAACCGAGAAGAACAGTTGGGAAGTTCGTCTGCTCAGATCTTCCACGCCTAACTTGGCGGAGGAAGACAGCTACGGCGACGGCGGAGTGAAGATTTCACGGTCGGCGCGAGTACGCCGGGCGACGAGGTCAAGGCAAGGAAGCTTTTCCTCACCGGGCGACGATGGAGAAGCGGCGGCGCTTAGGGTTTGAGGAGCTCGAGCGGGAGAGAGAGGTCGAGCAGAGTAAAAGAGTGAGGAAGGGAGAGGGGTATTTATAGACACGATGAAAACGGATCGCCCAAGATTTAGGACGTAACATGCCCTCGACCGCTTCCTTCTCACGACATGTGTCACCCACGCATTATGTAGTGGAGATCGTACGATCATGGGTGAATAAAGTAATGCATCATGGGATGCGGAACGGTTTGAGCGGTAAAATGAAGGTTTGATAAGATTCGTTTAAAAGTTCCGCTGTAATTTCTTCACCGTCAAGGACACAAAGAAGATTTTGAACGAGTTTCAAAGTAGAACGCACATGAAGAATTTGTGGATGGATTGGGTTGAGCATAGCATAGAGGGGGAAGGGTCCGATCACATTCACTTAGTAGAAAAAACGACTTGAAGAAATAGCCATAAGTGAATGATGTAGAGGACATAAACCCATATATATATATAGTCAATGAAGAAAGACGACGGAAACAGTGAAGATTTTGCAAAGTTGAAGAATTTGAAAACTCAAGAATTTCAAAACTGAGGAAAACTCAAATTGAAGATTTTCAACTTTGGTGGTGGCGTGACTCCATCAGATAAGAATGATGATTTCAGCACAATCGCTGCATAATTGTCGAGGGTTCGAGAATCAAATTCTTCATTAATTTCTTCACACTAAGAGTGTTATTCTTCATTGATTGAAGAAAACGATCTTCATGTGTTGCACATCTAAGTCATCAATTTTGCATAAGTGTTAGGATGTGTGCCTTTTCAAAGAACGCTCAAGATTCTAAGATATTTAGCTCACACCGCAACTTGCTAAATCTCTTCTCATCCAAGGGCTTAGTGAAGATATCAGCTAGCTGTTCTTCAGTCTTCACGTGCTCGATGGAGATGTCGCCTTCAACACATGATCACGAAGAAAATGATGACGAATTTGAATGTGCTTTGTCTTCGAAAGTGCTGAATTGGGTTGTGAGTAATCTTGATGGCACTCTCATTGTCACAATAGAGAGGCACATTCTTCACGTTGATGCCGTAGTCCTTGAGAGTTTGCTTCATCCACAGAATTGAGCACAACACGAGCCAGCAGCAATGTATTCAGCTTCCGCAGAAGGACAAGGATACGCAGTTCGCTTTCTTCGAGGACCAATGCACCAAAGATCGTCCGAGGAAATGACAAGTACCAGATGTTGACTTGCGGTCCACACGATCACCAAAGATAGTCGAGTCGTAATATCCAATGAGATCAAAAGTAGAGCCCTTGGGGTACCATAATCCTAGTGTTGGTGTGTGAGCTAGATATCAAGAATATGCTTCACAGCCTTATGGTGTGATTCCTTTGTGTAGCTTGAAATCGGGCACACATGCAAACACTAAGCATTATATCTGGCCTAGATGCACATAAGTACAATAAAGAACCAATCATGGAGCGGTATACCTTGTGATCAAGTCAATACCATTTTCATCAAGGCATAGATGGCCATTTGTGGGCATAGGAATTTTGACACCTTTGCAATCTTGCATCCCAATTTCTTCAGACATCTTTGAGGTATTTCTCCGAGATATGAATATGCCATTGTGTTGTTGATTTAATTTGAAGACCTAAGAAGAATTTCAACTCTCCCATCATAGACATTTGATATTCTTCACTCATCATATAGGCAAATTCATCACTATAACGTTGGTCAAGACAGCCAAAGATAATATCATCAACATATATTTGGCACACAAACAGTTCACCATCATAAGATTTAGTAAAGAGAGTAGGGTCGAGTGAACCGGTGTGAAGCCATTCTTCACGAAGATTTCCTTCAATGTATCATACCACGCCGAGGGGCTTGCTTGAGGCCATAGAGGGCCTTATTGAGTCTCAAGACTTTGTCGATTCTTGGATCTTCAAAACCGGGGTTGAGCAACATATACTTCTTCCTCAAGCTTACCATTGAGGAATGCACTTTTCACATCCATTTGATATAAAGTGATATTGTGATGGTTAGCATAGGCTAGTAATATGCGAATAGACTCAAGTCTAGCGACAGTGCAAAAGTTTCATCAAATCAATTCCTTCAACCTGTGTGTAGCCTTGAGCTACTAGTCGCGGCCTTATTCCTCACCACAAGACCATTTTCATCTTGCTTGTTGCGTAGATCCACTTTGTGCCAATGATATTATGCTTGCAGGATCTCGGACGCTTGACCAGTTCCTGACGTTGTTGAGCTCGAATCGATGTAATTCTTCTTGCATGGCCTGAATCCACTTCGCCCGTAAATGCTTCATCTACCTTAGTGGGCTCTGGATAGAGACAAAAGCATAGTGCCCACAAAAGTTAGATAAATGTGAAGCTTTTGAGCGAGTGAGAGGACTCGCGCTTTAATGTCATCGATGATCTTTCCACTTGTACTTCTTTTGCAACGCGAGGATGAGCTGGTTGTCGCCGAGGAATTTGATCATTTTCCTCAAAGACCATTTTCTTCAAGATTATCTTCAGTGCATCACCGACGCTCTTCACGACAGAATGAATTCTTCAGCAGTTTCTTCAAGAGGAATGACATCCTCGCTTGCCTTGAACCCGATAGAATCCTCGTGTGTGGTTCGCCTAACACGTAGGTAGGTGCTCTCTTTGCAGCCATTAGTTTCATCGAACCGCACATCTACAAAGGTCAACAATCTTGTGAAGAGCGATGTTGAAGACTCAGAGGTGTGCGTAGTCCTTTCCGAACCAAGCATAAACCTTCATGTGCTTTTGGTGCAAATTTAGAGTTGTGGTGAGGATCTCTAATCCAGCATTTAGCAATCAAGACTTTGAAATAACTTACATTAGGTTTCTTGTCGCTGAGGAGTTCATAGGCAGTCTTTGAAGAATTTGTGAAGATATACTGTTGATGATGTGGCACGCAGGTCAATTGCTTCAATCCGTAAACGACTAGGCGCTTTGTATTCATCAAGCATAGTGCAGCCATCTCAACAAGAGTTCTGTTCTTGCGCCCACGACGCCATTTTGCCGAGGAGTATAAGGAGCAGATAACTCATGAGTAATACCAAGTTCATCAAGATAGTCATCAAGACCGAATTTTGAACTCAGTTCCATTGTCACCCCGATGTGCTTGATTTTCACACCAAAGTTAGTTGAAGCCCTCAAGAAAATCGCTTGAAGACTTCCTGCACTTGATTTTTGTAAGTAACAATGTGTACCCATGTGTAATGAGAGTAATCATCAACAATAACAAAGCCATAAAGAGATGCATCATTAGTGACAAATGAGTAATGATTGGGACCAAAGAGGTCCATGTGAAGCAATTCAAGGACGAGTAGTGGTCATGATAGTCTTCACTGGATGCTTGGCCTTGGTCATTTTTCCAGCTTCACAGTGCTTCAGATAAGTGATCCTTGAGGAATTTGACATTCTCAATGCCAATGACATGCTTCTTCTTCGCAAGCGCAGTAAATTCCTCATGCCTCATGTGACTAAGTCGTCGATGCCATAGCCAGCCTTCTCAAGCTTTTGCAAGTAGACACACGGCTGGTTGTGGACCTGTGGAGAAGTCAACAATATACAAGTCTCTCTCCTAAAGCCTTCAAGACTTTGGAATTGTCAGCCCATAATCACAACACAACGATACTTGCCAAAGATAACTACCATATCAAGATCACAAAGCATTGAGACCGACATGAGGTTATATCCTAAAGACTCAATAAGCATGACTTTGTCCATGTGCATGTCCTTAGAGATATCAACCTTACCAAGTCCCAATACCGACTTTTGCCTTTGTCAAGAAGATGATATGCTTCAGATGAGACGGTGATAAGGGAGCATCCATCAATAGATTCTTGTCACCACCATGTGATTTGTACATCCACTATCGAGAACCCACTCTGGTTTTGGGTTGATCATCCCGCAGATGAATTAGTATAACTTACGATCTCATATACTTCATCGCTGAAGAATATGATATCAAGTTCATCGATGAATTTCATCACCAAGATTCAGATAAGCAAGATGAGGACGGTGAAATGAAAGTTCATTTCATCATGATTAGCCTCAAGGCCCTTTCGTGCATTTTTTGTCGTGCCCCCAAAGAAATTCTTCGATGTTAAGGCACGCCCGAGACCTGACCTGCGTAAGAGATTAGTTCTTTTTCTTCACCACCCACATCTCAAGGTGGTAAAGAGTTCATCAATCATGAAAGCACCATATGAGAATGGTGGCATAGAGGCCAAACCATTTCGCTTCACATAAGAGGGGTTAGGTAAGATATGAATAAGCAGAGAAATTCTTCGAGGACATATGAACATATTGGTTTGAAGAATAATGCACATATTCATAGCCCTTAGCTCTACCCTCGCAAACAGAGTTGTTAGCATGATGATAATCATATGAGGACTTTGATCCTTTTGAGGAATTTGATCCACGTGAGGAATTTGGTCCGATGAGGACTTGGATTCATATGAAGAATTTGGTCCATATGAAGAATTTGATCTGAGGTTCCTATTCTTCACCGGTGGTGTCATGAGGACATTCACCAAGATTTTCAAGACACTTCTTGGAAACCCAGATTTTCTTCATAGGGGAACTGCTCTCGCAGCTTAGTGCCAACATATCTAGCCAATACTTCACCATTCTGATTTTTGAACAGTTTATAGTTGAGTCAAATGACTCATCGTAAGAATGAGGAGATTCACATGTAAAGCAGATAAGTTAGATGGATCAATCTGAGGTCCCTTTGCAGAACCCATGAGGTTTTGGGATACCGCCAGCTTCCAAGATGTTCCATCAAGATTGAGTTTCCTCTCAAAGGCAATACCCTCTTCCTAGGGTTCCCGTTGAGGATCTGCTTTTAAGCACATCACAAAGAGTCTGATGCCCTTTGAGGCTTTTGTACATGCCTGTCATGTACAATTCCTTCAGTCCTGCATCGTCAGTGATACTAGCAATGTCCTCATATGAGGAATTAATGATAGCAGAGGCAGGTGAAGAATTTGTAACAGTTGAAGCATTTGAACATTCAGGTGAAGAATTAGCAGATTCACATTCAATGCACTTTAAGCATGGAGGAACAAATTCTTCTTGAGAAGCGCTGATTTGTTGAGCAAGTAATGAATCGCGCTCCTTCTGAAGATCTTCATAACTCACTCTTAGCTTCTCAAGATCTTGCTTTTGAAGAAATTCATAAGAAAGTTTCATGATCGATAAGAGAATGTTATGATGACCTTGAAGGTTGTCAAGCCTAGACCAAGTTTCAAGATTTTCACCGTGGCTTGAGTGCATCCATTTCTTCACCTAACATATCATCACTCTTATCTAGCATGTTTTGAACCTTTTCAAAAGCCCTTTGTTGTTTTATAGCAATCTTAGCAAGTTTAGAGTAGCTGGGCTTGAGATCCTCATCGATTCATTTTCACTAGATTCAGAGGAGGTGAAATTAAGACCTTGGCACCTTTTGCCATGAAGCAATAGGTGGAGCGAAGTCATCATTTTCCTCATCAGTGCTTGTCGGCTGAGTCAGCTTTTCAAGTGTTGAAGATGGACTTGCTAACAAAAGCAGAGCAAGAGCTAGACTAGCCACACCAGATTCGGATTCTTCTGATCCTCCTCTTCCTCATTTTCCTCAGATTCAGCTTCAGAGTCCATTTCCTTGCCAATGAATGCCCGAGCCTTTTTGGAGCTGCTCTTCTTGTGAGAAGAAGTTTTTGAAGATTTTGATGATGAAGATTTCGATGATTTCTTCTTCTTCAGAACTGTAATCCTTGTGTTTCTTCTTCTTTAATTCCTTTTCCCAATCGAGGACAATCTTGGATATAGTGACCAGGTTTCTTGCATTTGTGACAAAGTCTTCTTATAGTCACTAGATGAGGAATCACCGCTTGAGGATTTTCCAAAGCGACCACTGCCTTGAGAATTTCTGAATTTCTTCACGAGCAAAGGCTAGCTCCTCGCCAAATTCTTCAGATCTCCAAGGCTACTACCGTAGTCTTCACTCTCGATTCGACAAAGCCTTGGCCTTCGTGGCACGGTTTTTCCATAGCCGTAACCATAGAGATCTCTTTTCAGCAAGTCGAACTCGTGAGTATTTAGCCTTCGAGGATACCAGCAGGATCAAGAGACTTGTAGTCAGCTTGTTCTTGTATCATCGCGCGAGTATCAAATGAGGAATCAAGAGATCTTAATAATTTCTTCACCACATCATGGTCGGTGATGTCAAGGGCACCAAGTGCTTGAAGCTCATTTGAGATGTCAAGAAGCGATCAAGGTTTGTTGAACATTTTCGCTGTCGAGCTTTTTGAAGCGGTTGAAGAGATTCCAAGAACATCAACTCGAGAGTCACGCTTGAGTTGAAATACCTTCATTTACTTTGGACAACCTGTCCTGTATGAGTTTGGCGATTCCAAAGCACTCACTCTTCCATATTGACCTTTGCTCAGATGGCTACATATGATATTCTTCGCTTGAGAATCGAGTTGCTTGAATCTCTTCACATCAAGATCATTCGTAGAAGGTGTGACCGAGGAAACACCTTTGTCACAACATACCGTAGATTGTTGTCAATTGCTTCAAGATGCATTCGCATTTTGTTCTTCCAAGAGGGGTAGTCCGTCCCATCAAGGTAGGACACCCTGCCGAGACCTTGATCATACCAAGCGGTCGACATAACTAAAACCCGTGGTTAAACTAAAATCACACGTAACAAGGGAGTACCTCGCCTCGATACCAATTGAAAGTGCGTATATCGACTAGAGGGGGGTGAATAGGCGATTTTATGAATTCTTCATCGAGGAATTTGCCGTGAGGAAATTCCTTAGCTTAATAAATACTTGCAGTGGAATAAGTACTCAAGTAAGCATAACAGATTACAAGCATTGTCATCATGATGAAATGAAGACAATCACAGAGTACGTAAAGCGAATCACATGATAACACAAGATGAAGACAAATGATCAAGAAATTGAACTGAGGAAATTGAGAAAGTCTTCAACAAAGTCTTCAAACACAGATATGAACAAATACTCAACACAATAATGAGGAAATGGAAGGGTTGAGGAAATAGAACCAGTTGGGTTGGTGAAGACAATGATTTGTAGACCAGTTCCAACTGCTGTCTCAGCTTGTACGTCCTGTTGGAGCGGCTGAGTATTTAAACTCGAGGACACACAGTCCCGGACACCCAACATCGAAAGCACGCAGCTCAGACACCAAGTCCTCACCAGATTCTCCTTGAACTAAGGTCACATGCACTCGCCCAATCACTCATGGTAAGTCTTCAGCGACTTCCAAACCTTCACATACTTGGTCACTCGGCGATCCACAATTCCTCTTGATGTTTCTAGACCATGACGCCTAACCGCCTTGAAGAAGCACAGCCTTCAAAGGTAATAAGCGCCGGATCCACGCAGGATCAATTTCTTCAATGCTCAATCACTTTGGGTTTGTAGGGTTTGGTTTTTGGGTTTTTCTCACTTGATGATTTTCGCCAAAGTCCTCGTGAGGATGGGTTGCTCTCAAATGACAAGTGTCAAGTTCTTCTTGAGCAGCCAACCAGCTAGTGGTTGTAGGGGCGGCTATTTATAGCCTCGGAGCAGCCCGACATGATAAGACATAAATGGCCTTCAATGATATGACCGTTAGGTGGATAAGATATTTTGGGACAGCCATGCCAAGACACAAGAACGGTCGGAAATTTGACTATCAAATTCCTCGTATTATCATGTTCCTCATCGTAGGCAATTCAGACCGGCGAATTTTAACTCCTCGCCGTAACAAATTCTCAACGACTGTAAGAACTTCATCTCTGCATCAAGAAATTGACTGAACTGTATGAGATTTCCAAAGGCTTCACTCAAGGGATTGGTAGGTGTAGGATTTTGAGTTGAGCATCACATGGAAATTTTTCCTTAGTATTTCTCGACCCCTTTAACAAAGACGGTGTTTCCTATGACTCAAGAAAGAGAAAATGAAACTACGAAAACAAAAGTCTTCACGCTTCATGTTCCTCAAATGAATACCAAGTCTTCAAGGTCACACCAATTTCTTCACTTTCAAAGTCTTCGTAAAATCTTCGTAATATCAAAGTCTTCATTGAAGAACTTCATTTTAGGGGTCGATTTTCTCTCAGAATATCAACTCCTCATAGACTTATAGATCTGTGTACACTCACAAACGATTAGTTCCTTAACCTATAAGTCTTCAATACACCAAAATCACTAAGGGCACTAGATGCACTTACAAGGCGGATGATGAGCTAGCCACCATGGCGTGATGCATCCAAATGACAAGGTGGGGCTTCACCGACAAGCTCGTCCCGATAAGGACGGATCTCAAGCAGACGCAAGGATAAGATGTAGAAAAGGATGGTGCAGCCCAGCTTTACTTTTGTCGGCCCCTTCTGCAGGGGCTAGGTCGAGGTACTCGTGTGCGTGGTTGCTTTTCGCCTTCTCATGGCCTCGAGAAAGCTGCGCCATTACTTCCAAGCACATGAGATCACAACAGCCACTCGCTCAATCAAGAGGATACTACAAAATACGTATAACAACAGCAGGATCGTCGAGTGGGCACTGGAACTGTCAAGCTTTGGCCTCAAGTTTGAAAGCACTTCAACTATCCAAAGCAGAGCATTGGCAGAGTTCATAGCAGAATGGATGCCAACACAAGATGAAGAAGTCCCAGAAACGAGCATCCCCGTCAAGGAGGCAAGCAAAGAGTGGTTGATGTACTTTGACGGTGCCTTCTCGCTGCAAGGCGCCGGTGCCGGCGTGCTGCTCGTCGCGCCCACCGGAGAACGCCTCAAGTACATAGTCCAAATGCACTTTCCCAAGGAGCAAGCAACAAACAATACTACAGAATATGAAGGTTTGCTTTCCGGTCTCAGAATCGCGGTAGACCTTGGGATCAAGAAGCTCATTGTCAGGGGTGACTCGCAGCTTGTCGTCCGCCAAGTAAACAAAGATTATCGAGTCCGCTGATGGAAGCTTATGTTGATGAAGTGAGAAAGCTAGAAGAACACTTTGACGGCCTACGATGGAACATGTTCCAAGAGCTCGTAACGATATTGTTGATGGCTCGTCAAAAGCGCCGACTCAAGTTACTCAGGAACCAGGAATCTTCGTGCTCAAGCCGACTCAACAGATCAGAAGCGCCATCAACTCGGACATAGCAAGAAGAGGAAGTTGGTTTCGGTGACTACTTTCCGCAGAGCTCCCCGGCCGCCGCCAAGAAGGTCCCCAAGATCAACGCAGATATTGCCGAGGAGCAGCCGCCCGGCAAGCCTAAGGGTTTGTTTCACTGAAGCGACGCCCCGACAAGTTTTGCTCGCAAGCTTGCCGGGATCATCAAGCTCCGCTGAGCCGCAGGTTCTCGCCAGAGAAGCGGATGTTCCCAGCAGCAGCAAATGTGCCTTTAGTCCTTGTTGTCGAGCCACAAGCTCCAAAGATGGGCACAGCAGATCGCTCATTACCTTCGCAGAGAACTTCCCAAGAGCAAGAAGAAGCGTAAAGAGTAGCCCGGCAACAAGTATGTACCAGTTTGTCGACAGATTCTGCATGTAAGAAGACTCAACAGAGTGAAATTGAAGTGTATTCATCGGGAAGATGGATGTAAGTTGCTGGCGAGATACATGAAGGCATATGTGGTCACCACATTGGCGCAAGAGCACCTGCCGCAAAGCTGCCCGCAAGGTTTGTTCTCGCCGACAGCCTCCAGATGCAACCGCACAAGTAACCAAGTGTGAAGCATGCCGCCCATTCCAAGCAGATACACCAGCCAGCTCAAGCTCTCCAGACGATCCCTTTATCGTGGCCATTTTCGGTCTGGGGTTCGACATCTCGCCCTTTCCCCGAAGTTGTCGGGGCTTTGAGTACTTGTACGCCGTAATCGACAAGTTCACAAAGTGGCCGGAAGTGGAAGCACCGAGGAAGGTGACAAGACAACAAGAATCAAGTTCTTCAGTCGATTGTTTGCCGATTTGGGATTCCTAACAGATCATCACCGACAATGGCACACGCTTTACGAGCCGCACCTTCATGCAAGACGCCCAAGATCTTGGCGCCAAGGTCTGCTTTGCTTCGCTGCTCATCCGAGAAGCAACGGTCAAGCGAGAGAGCAATGCAAGCGCGCGCGGCTCAAGACCGAACTTTCAACAAAGGCTGCACAAGTGCGAAGAAACTGGATTGAGGAGCTACCGATGGTTCTTGGTCGATCGTAACGACGCCAAATCGAGCCACCGCCGACACCTTTCGCCTAGTCTATGGAGCAGAGGCAGTTCTCCCCACGGAACTCAGATACGGGTCACATCGAGTGCTCTTATGATGAGTTGAGCAAGAGCAGCTGCGACAAGATGACGCGCTGCTCTTTGAGGAGGACCGCCTTTCAGCCGCTGTAATGAGCTGCTCGTTATCAGCAAGCTTTGCGCCGCTACCATAGCCGCAGTTAGTGCCGTAAGTCTCGAGGAAGGCGACCTTTGTTCTTCGCCGCTTAGTCCGCCAAGAATTCCAACAAGTTGACACCGAATTGGGAAGGCCCTTATCGGGTGAGACGAAATACTAGGCCTCGGCGCTGTCCGCTTTGAGACCAAGATGGCATTCCGTGAGCAACTCCTGAATATTGAACATCTTCGTAAGTTTTACCTATAGCGCGGTTGTTTAACCTGTTCCGCAACCACCTTTTGTACAAGTCTTGCCCATGTTGCATGTAATCCTTTGCACAAAGCCGGGCGCAGACCCCGTGCATCAGTAAAGCTCATGTCCTCCGCACATCTTGTCAATTTCGTGCATTTTTCTTTCTACTTTGCATGTATTATTTGACATTTTGTGCAGCATCCACACCCGGTAAGCAATAACGAGCCACAAGGCTCCATAACGTTATTTTCCCTTCCTTCTCTTTCTCAAAGAAAGGAAGGTTCCTTCGCCCACAAGTTAGCCGGGGGGGAAGGAGAAGATAATGGTGTGGGCCACCAAGCGCACACCAAGCGTCGCTCGAGGAAGTTTCACCACCGGAAGCAAACGATGTAAAAGCTAAGTTGCCAAAGTTTGAGCAATCAGTTTTAAATTTTTAAGTTATCTTCCTCGAACGATAGTACTTTGTATGGAAAACCCAGCGCGGAGGAACCAACTCAGAGCTAGTTTGCGCCTTACTTTGTTTCGAGTCCGCCAACAACTTAAGTGAGCTGCAACTAGTTGCGATAAGGTTGCTTGTCGGAGGCGGCACCGCCAAAGAGGCTGCCGATGTTCCAGACTCAGCGCCATGCAAAGGTGCCCGCTACCGACAAGTTCCCTAAAAGCGAGGGCACAAACATACAAAGGAAGGAATCAAGTAAAGGAAATAACATTGCAATCATTGCCTAAGATAGAGTTATATTACAAAAATAGCTTGTCGCAGATCTAATAAATTGTTCTCCTAAACATGATCAGCAGCGACAAAGGAAAGATAAAATTACGCGCCTAGTCACGCTGGGTCGCCATCAACCCGCTTGATCTTGCCCACCTTGTCCACAATGGGTGCGACAGGCTTTGAGCGCCCAGATCGGCATCCGCGGCAAGGATCTGAGGACGCCGCTGAGGTTGAGGCCTGATTGCGGAAGGCCACCTTCATCAACACCTTCCGAGAGCTCCCGCAGATTTGGCGCGATTCTCGCCAGCTGCTTTGGGATCTCTTCCCGAGTCGCTGGAGAGCCGCTACCACGCCTTTGAGGAACAAGCTGAGCTTGGCGCTGGGTTGGAGGCGCCACCGGAGGAGTACCCGAGATCCACCATCCCCAGCTCCATCAGCTCCTTGTCGATGGCGGCGGCGATATTCACAAGACCTTCACCCGTAGCTCCACATTATCCTCAAGGTGCTCGGGCAGTAGTAGCATTCGCCAAGAGCTCCTCGCTCGCTTTGATCTTCTCCAATGCACCCACTTCCCGCCTCCTTGGCGCCTGGCCCAGCCTCCATCAAGGTGGTCAGCTTCAGCTCAAGATCTGCCTTGGAGTCCTTGGCGGCGCCGAGTTTTTGATCCTCTCAACAGACGGCCCTGCAACTCGCCAAGAGTGTAGGCGCCCTTCAAGGCTGCTTCAAATAAGAGCGAGCTCCTCGCCGCTTTTCCGGAGGTTGGCCTCCAGCTGCGCCACTTTTGTCTCCAACTCTTCTTGGCGGCCTCGCAGCTGCGGCAACATATTTTGCCTCCTTGAGAGCTCGCCAATTGATTGCTTCGCTGCAAGCTCTTCCTCATAGCTGTCAAGGTTGATCTTCCGCTGCGCAACTCGCCTTCTTGCGCAGATAGCTTCTCGCTGCTAGCCGCTACTTCTCAACCTCAGCCTTCAAGGATGAAGGCTGCGCTTTAGCAAGTCGCCCCGCTTCTTCCGCCACGCCCGAGAGCTTTGGTTGGCGCCCGAGCTCTTCTCGCTGCTTCTCCATGTTCGCTCCCGCCTCATGCGATAAGTGCTTCCCGGATTCCAGCTCGGCTTGTCGGGCGCGGTAGAGCGACAAAGAACTTCCGCAACAGCCTGCTCCTCCTCGTGACTCGCTGCTGTTGCTGCTTACGCCACAACCAACGACAGCCCAGCAGAGGCGAGCAGCTTCACAAAGCTCTCCTCGACCGGTGCTCGAGCTCGATGCCTGTGGAAGCTTGATGAAGACCCCATCGCCGCCTTCAAGTAGGCGCTGGCTGGGGTTCCTCGAGTTCGGGCGCTGCGGTAGCAGCCGAGGGATCTCGGTCGGTGTAGCGCCCGCGCCCTGCGCCTCGTGGTCGCTTGACGACGCCGACCTCCGCCGGCTTCAAGGGCAGCAGCCTTGGCGGCCTCTTCAACGGCGGGCTCGTCTGCCGCAGGTCCCTCCTCGCCACGGCGGCGCTGCCAATGTTGTCGCAAGACGTCTTCCTCGCCAAGCACCTCGGCCCATCGGCTCATGCGATGTATCTCGACGACCAGAAAAGAAAGAACAGTCAAGCAAATGTTCAAAAGAAGAACAGAAGAAAAGAACCCAAGGGAAATGTTCGTAAGAGGGTTACCCATGATGGGATCTGCAGCCATGGTCTCGACAAACCAGAGGATCACCGTGTTGTCCCTCGCCGAGTAGTCTCCCTTGCCGGAGAAAGCCCTTGCCGGAGAATTCCCTTGGCGCGAGTCGGCAGATAGAATTTCGGGGCGGCTTCCGGCACTCCCGATGAGGCTGCTCTGCTCCTACACTAACTAACAATGATATCAACAAAGAAGAAGCATCCATGCACGCCTAACAAGAAGAAGTAAACCATATACTTACGCTGGGCCAGGCTGGGGCTGCTTTGAGGAAGGGTTGCCGGTGCGGCAGGGGGTCTCAGACGCGCCTCCTGCTGGCTGGGGGATCGCCTTCGATGACAACCACCGGGTCTTGGCTCTTCGACACTCTCCGGTCAGGCCCTAAAAAGGAAAGAGTTCAGAATGAAGCAAATCAGATACAAGACAAAGCAACAAATTGAAGAAATACAAGCACAACATAGAAGCTTACTCTTCTTCTTCTTCCTCGCCGGAGCTGAGCGCTGAGAGATCACCCGCCCGCCTCCAAAAGTAAGAGGCGGAGGAGTAGGTTCTCTTGACCGCTTACGGGGTTGCAGCGTGGCCCGAGAGGATCCCGCCCGCTTGTTGCAGAAGGTGGGGTGCTCTGCAACAAGTGCTTGTCATGGTGGAGCTGGGCCGCACGGCGCTGCGATCGCTGGGCCCATCTGCCGCCTGCCACTTCCCCGGCTTTATGGAGACGCTTTCTGGTGGAGCTGTGGGCTCCGCCACGGCAAGCTACCCAAGGTGGAGGAGGCGCCGCAGGCTCGCCGGCTCAACTCGGCTCGCCTGCTCCTCCTCGCCGCAAGCTCCTCTCGATCGGCAAGGCTTGCCGCCCGCTGCCTCTCGCTCCTCCACGGTGAACCCGACCACCAGCGGCAGCAGCTGCCGCCGCCTCCAGCTCGGTGGCGGCGCGCTGCATCTCGGCCGGTGGTGTCGCTGGTGAGCCACTTCGCTCGTCGGGCGGATCGGCACTTCTTCCAAGCTATCAAGAACTGCTGCAGGACGCCGTCTGCAGGCTCTTGCCAGTTGGAACGATCCTACGCGAATCGCATAACGGCATCATTGCGCCGGATGCGTCGAGCTTAAGAATTGTTGCACAATGGGACAACTCCCTCGCAACCTAAACCACTGGGTGATCAGCGCCATGCTTGAACAGCTCCAGCAGCATCGCATCCAACTCCAAGATGTTGAAATTCCAGCTTGAGGCCCAAAGCAGCCTCATGATGTCCGCCGATTTTGGAACTCCCAAGCAGGTCTCCTCCTCTCCTCGCAAGGGAGCGGCGCGGGCGGCGAAGGAAATCTGCGCCAACGGCGCCTACAAGGAGTCCGCAAGCCCGAGGCGCAAGATCCGGTCACGGCAATCTTCAACCTAGCATCTTCCGCGCCAAGTTGCTCCAATCGCTGCCAAGACTATTGGAGTTTGGCGCTGGGCAGGAAGGGCTGCGGATTCTCCTCAACGATCCAACACCAATCAGCTTCCACCCTCCCACTTGCTACGGAGCTCTCCTTCCAGATAGGCTTCTTTCTTGCCGATCCCGGAGATCCAAGCAATCCTCCGCAAGTGGCTCTCCTCTCTCAACGCTGGGCATGAAGAAGTGGCGAAGAGGGCTACGCTTGGTGGATTCTCACAAAGTTTTCGCAAAGGTGTGCGAAACCGCCATGGTCGAGACAGCATTGGGGGTGAAATCAAGGAGACGGCCCGAGGTGTTCATGATATCGCAGAAGAACTCAGAGAAGGGTGGGCAGAGCCCACAATAGAAGAAGAGCGCGAAGAAGTGGTACCCGCTCGAAACCAACTCTGATGCAGCGGCTGAGAGTACCTTCGCCGGGATGCGCCTGCCTCCGCCGACCGAAGAGGTAGTAGCCTCCCTCAGCTCCTTTAGGCCGAGCTGGGGGAAGACGGCCCGCCTTTCAGCAGCCCATGAGCCGCTGCGCCAGCCGACTTCACGCCTTTCCCTTGTCGGCTGGAGCCATGGCGGAGGTGGTGGAGGAGACCGACGGCGCTGATGGCGCTGGTGGCGATGGGGGGCGAGCGCTGTTCTCTACAAACTAGAGAAGAAGGGGAGCGCGGTGGTTTTAGATGGGACAAGAATGGCGAGGTGGGCGACCTGCCCTGCTTCCCTGCTTATAAGGAGGAGAGGGGCGGACGCCCGCTTCCAATTAAAGAAAGCCCCCACGATCTCTCCCACGACGCCACGCTCGACGCTGGCTGCTCGTGGGGGACGTGGTGGGTCCGGAGCAAGTAACGGCGTGATCTAGGCCGCGCGTCTGCAGACTGCTTTTGGGCCTGCCCAACAGCGCCGCACCGTGTGTGGCCCAGTTCGGGCTCTGCTTGTACTAGAGTAGGGTACCCTAGTATCCCGAACTCGCAGCACGGGCAGCTTGCAGCACTCGCGGCAAGGCTTGCCTGGTGACCGCCAAGGTCCTCCATTGTTCCTTTGGAGCCATTCAAGAACAAAATATTTAAGCCAAGGAGACAAGGCCCCGGCAAGAGGAGCTTGCCGGAAGGCCACTCAAGGCACGCAGAAGACAAGACCCCGCAAGAGGAGCTTGCCGGAAGGCTCGTGAGCGACAAGCTTCCGGCGCTGCAAGGCGCTTGCCGCGGCAGTAACCACTTTTTATCTCCGCCCAGCTCATCCACCAACGTGTCGCCATGGGACCATTCCAGCGCCAAGCGGTCAAGAGGCTGTGCGGCCAGCCGGAGAGCAGCGATAAGCGGCGCCGACAAGAATGCCATCGTGGCAAGCGGTGGCGCCCCGACGGTCCTCAAGCAGACTATTCAAGCGACATGGACGGGCATTTAATGCTTTTGTCCCTTGCCGCCGAGTTAGGTAGAATACATCGCACAAAGTAGCTGCACCAACCGCAACTCATTTTCCCATTTTTCCCTTGTCTACGCTACACTGTGGTGACCCCTTGAGCCTATAAAAGGAGGCCCATGCTAACGAGAGGGGTTGGTTTCACTCATTCAAAACCGTAGACACTCAAGCTAGGTTTTGTAGCTCTCATTGCTCCCTAGCAAGAACACAACATAATCGCATAAGCAGCAGAGGAGTATTATCTCGGAGAGCTCCGGTTGGGTAAAACTGCTCGGTGCTTCATTTCGACCGCTTCAGGCGATCTCCGCCTCGCCGAACCGAAGGGGCCCGTCCGCCGCCCCATAGGTGTTCGTGGGTTACGATCAGCCTCCCCGACAACGGTTGAATTTATATGAATTTTAGAAGTTTAGGGTATTTTCTGAAATTTCCTGAATTAAATTAAATCCGTAAAATAGCTTATTGCGCCAAGATGACATAAGCCCGCGGTCAAGAGGTCAATCGGCTGCCCCGGTCAAACCTCGACCAAGGGGACCCGCGTGTCGCTGTAACGGGCAGGAAAGAGGCTGACCTGGGTCCAGGTCAACGCTGACGTGGCATGGTCAACTCGATGTGGGTCGGCCGTGTTAATCTAAACTAAATGTAAAATAATTCTGGGGTTAGTTAAGGCATGGGGCCCACTAGTCGCTGGCTCTAGAGTTGATTAGTTGGATCATTAGCACTAATTGCGCGCACATCATGACCACCGTGTAAACGCCGGCGACCAAATCCGCGGGCGAGGCCGCCGGACTTTCGCCACGGGCCCGGCTTGAAGAGCCACTTGCACCTACATGCTCCGGGAGTGACGCGATCCAATGGAGCAAACAACGGAGGCGGGGTGGCCGGAGTCGACGACAACGAAGCTCGCTTGCGCCACCGGAGTTCGGGCGCAGCGGCAGCGCTATGGTGTGCGTAGCAAGCGAGCTGAGGCGCTAGTGGTGGCTTCACGTGATGCGGTGAGTACGCTGGTCGATGCCCGAGACCAAATGGTCACCGAGCATCACCGTGGCGAGCGCAGCGGCGCGCTGCTCGTTGCAAAGTAGGCGATGGCTACGGCACACGAGGGAAAAAACGGAGAGGGGGAGCAGGAGCAGGGGCTCACGGCGGATCCAGCAGAGGCGACGGCGAGGCCGGGGAGAGGCTGGAGCTCGCGAATCCCCGACGAGTCCGCCAGTGGTCAGAGGTTGAAGATGAGGTTGGGGACGACGTCGCAGGGCTTCTGGAGGGGCCTGGCTCCGTGGGGAGGGAGAGCGGGTCGAGGCGGAGCTCCTGAGCTCAGCGGCAGGACAAGGGGAGCTTGGTGGACGCGGCGGCAGTGGACGGCGGGGACGGGTCGGTCGGGAAGAGAGCAGAGAGGGGAGGGGCGAGAGCTGCGAGGAGGGGAGAAGTGCAGAGGGTCGAGGGAAGTGCGTGGCGGCGCTAGGGAGGGCTGTAAGGCGGCAAGAAGGAGGTGGCTGCCGGTGGCCGGCACGCCGGGCGGCCACGCGCCTCGGCCCTTCCGGGCGAGAGGTTGGTGGTGACTGCATCACATTGTGGGCTGGGCCGCACAAGAGCAGGCCGCCAGCTGGATGTAAGCGCTGTATGGTTTCTCTTTCTGCTTTTTGTTTTCTATTTCGCTTCAGGTTCGATTTAGTTCAGCACTAAACTATTTTTTTTAGCTTCGAAATAATCATGTGGCTATGTATAATATATTCAGAGCCACTCACCAATTTTTCAGAATTATTGGATTAGTAAACTAATTATTATGAATATAATCCAATTCAAATACTATAGGATTTAACTCAAAGGCCCAAGATAAATACTTTTGAACCTCCAAAAATATTGGTTTGAATTTTATTCTTGCCAATATTTTTCAAAGCTGAAAAGGAACATTTCCTTGGAAACATTTGAAGCAATTTTTAATGTTGATCATTTTTTTGAAATGATTTCTGAGGCTCTCCAATTCCCCAATTCAAATTTAAAAGAAATTTAGACATGATGCATGGATGTAAGAAAAATCAAGCAAGGGCTGATCTGGGGCTGTGACAGCTCACCCCCACTAAACAAGAATCTCGTCCCGATATTCAAGACGTGAGGTAAAAAGACAGAGGGGACACAAGGCTAACACAATCTTCATGATCCAGTTGCCCTTCTCGAAGATGTTGAATCACTGCTTCATGTTATCATTGACGTCTTTGCTTTCGAGATCTTCATCCAATTATGACAACAGAAAGACCTCTATAGGAGACGATCTCCTCGAAGGTTGAGAACTCAAGATCAACAAATGGAATGAGACATAAAACATCTCTTGAGTTGAGACACGAAACACACATCAGGGGTGATGGAAAGAAGCGGATGATAAAGGTTCAAAGTAGGATTATTCCACGCTTAAGAAGATGGCGGATGGGTTCAAAGTAGCGAGGAGATAATTACCACGATTCTATTACGGGGAACCCTAGAGGAGGTGACTCAGAGGATTATTCCCTCAAGTGGCGTAAAGAATTACTTTTGACATAGAGATCATTGAAACTCTCTATACCAGCCTAAGGCAAGTCACAATCGATTGGTTGAAAGAGTTCAATAAAAGACATACTCATACTAGAATGGATGATGTGGACTACCTTGTTGAAGACAATGCAATGGATGATTTTGCTTATCACCGTAATGGATGGGACCCATGGTAGGACCACTTCAAGATGATCCTTCTTCAAAGAATTGCTGAGAATGGCAGCCCATGGGAAACCGCACAATGGTCGTGCAAGCTGGAAACAAAATGCAAATGTTGAAATGTTCCAACCATCATATCTGCCCGAGATTCAGATCCGTTGGTGTCGTGACATTCCGCACTCATCAAGTCCGTAAAGAAAATGAAAGTTTGCAACACAAATCGACGAGATGACGCTATGAGATTCTCGGAGATGAACTACGATAGCAAGCTCCAAAACATGAGCTGGTTCTGCTACATACATGTGAACACGTTGTCCAAGACAAGCATGACCACATAGTAGTCTTACAATAAAACACCACCGAGTTCTGGTTGGGAACCATCATCTAGGGTAACGAAGTCTTATGCATGACCTAGGATTTACACAACAACTCCTTTTCCTTGAACAAATCAATCAGTGGCTTGGTGTGCTAAGGATACATATGGAATGAAGGTTGCGAATGACTGACTTGGGATGGTACCAGGGGAACAAAAACAATTTTTCTCGAACTCACGGCGGCAACTTGCACCAAATGCACGTGAATCAGAGAAAGTCACTTCTTCCATCCAACATATTCTTCACGAATGGAACATGAAGATAATGCTTATAAAAGTTTCCAACACTAGGTTGATGTTCAACATGAGTCATGGGGGAGACAAAATGCTGCTGATGGGCTCAACAACAACTCATCGGAATTTCCATATCACTGGACTTCCGCCATCATGTGAACACGGTGATAGTATTGGTCAGACCAAAAGATGTAATGGTGTATGCTCGAGGGATCAACCATGAGTAATACAACATTACGAATATCGTTGGTTCTAACTTGATTTGACGATAGTCCACACTCAAATCAAGGTTTGGACAAGACAATAGATTCAACAGCTGATCATGGGGATCAGTCGATGAAGATATCATCTTTCTTCAACACACACACACACACCCAAGGATATCCCTTAGTGATGAACTAAGTCGGACAAGCTTTCATCTTCCAACTCTCCAAGTTGTTGTTTAACTTAACCAACTAGCTCAGGGGTATCCAACATAGAATCTTGGAGAATGGGTGGTTTGGAAGAAAACCAACATGATCACGAACTCAACATAGAGGTGAGGTGAAACCTGGTCATACTTCCGAGAAGATATTCGGAACATCATGAACCACCGATATGTTACTAAGCTCGAGAACAATCTTGCTTTTCAGGGCAAGATGATGTGACCAAACAAGAGAGGGATTAATGCAATCCTAACTCTTGATCGAAGGGTGCACCAGGAAAAATGGACTAGGTAGCACGATCAGTCTTAGAATGATAATTCGATAACCAGCACGCTAAGAATGAGAGTATTGTCCATTAACTACCAAGCAACGGAGTTGCTAGGAGTATTGATTTCGCACATCGCGGTTCACTTGTTGGCATTCTGGTTACAAAAACACGGGAACCGAGGAATGAACAATGATGGCAAGAAGTATTACTGTGTCAAGAATTCATAAGAGGTGGTGCAATTCTCATGACACTCTTGACATAAAGATGGTAACACTCCAATGCAGAGCAGAGCAGAAGCTAGATTGGCATTTTGATCTGCGAAATACAATTGCTTTGACCCAATCCTAGATATGGATGAGGTACTGGAGTTTGTTTCTCCTAGTCATTCCCGGATATAATGGCTTGACGGGCCACAAGAGTAGTGGCATCGATGAACACGAATGCATAACTACTCCTGACTATCAATCGATAGACGAGGGCCAGAAAACAATTAAAGAGGGACAACTCAAAGGAACATACGATTTTCTGAGTTGTGGATGCATAGGCAACCATGTCGAATGAGTTCAACATATTTCTTCCGGATAACACATGCAGAAAGATAGAACTGGCAGGTCACAATTATGAATGAAGGACTCATCAAGAGTACTGTTGCATCTTTTGGTTCAAGAACTTCCGCCATAAGCAGTTCATGGTATTTGGAAGAAGGAAATACCACGGACCTCGAGGACTATCGCAAAGGTTACTAATATCCTAAAGGAACTAGCAACACTATCAACATGAGGTAAGTAGGTGAATCTCGGTTCAAGAACCCGTGAATAGAATACCTACTAACTAAATTGCATCACGGATGCTTTCGAGAATGATGGCCGAATCATCACACCGGGAACACAAAATATGGCTAGATTACTAGATGGTTTCATAAGACGCCTAGGGTCATAATAATAGCTCCAACATATATGTCGAGGCAACAAAGTACCTCAACTCACCGATTAGTGTGGTTAATCTGGCCCAAAGGAACATCAAAATGGAAGGAAGGGATTTTGCAAATGCTTCAGATTATTTAGAAACCTGGGATGACTCGGACAGCATAACGGCTATAAATGCTCAAAAACATTTGAGACAGCCTGCAAAAGGGTGGCATAACCACTCAACATCACAATATCAAGGTTCCGAGATCAACTGTCAACATACAGAAGTAGTAGGAACTGAACTGAGGCTTGAAACCATCAATCATATAAGTCTATGGATTAGTAACACGTCATCCTGATAGAAAGATGAGAAGCCTAGTTCTTAAACCCCGTAGAAGAGAACAGGATGACTCGGATTAGAAGGCCATGAGGTATAAGGAGTAAAAAGAGCCTTACGTTCCCTTCCACAATCAATTCCCTTATATAACTAAAGCATTTCTAGACACAACTTCGACCGGTTTGGCTTGGTAATCCTACAGGCAGTCAGGCTCTGATACGAAAGCTGTCAGGACCCCGATTCCAAGTCACATCGACCTAGCCGGTAACACCTCATATCACTTTGCGGCCTCACGCACGGTAACCCCACAGGTGTCGCCTTACCATGGCCCGGGACCGTTTGCGCCTTTTGGCTCACGTATATGATAGTGTCGCTAGCATCCATATTACAGAGAACCCGGCCGACATGGCTAGTCGTGAACCCAAAGCGCACTAACCCATGGGGAAAGGCATACATGAATCAACTTCGAGCATGTCGGTCAAGAGCGCAGAATCCGGGCTGTAGTATCGGCTAACAGACTGGAACCCGGCTGTAGCAGGCTAGGCAGACTCGGATGTCACCGCGACATTTCAAGGGATGCATACAGAACGGCGAAACACATGCCGGCTACCAAGCGCCCCGAACAGTAGTGTCAATAGCAGGACTCGTGAACCGGTCAGAAGCGACTACTATCGCCAGAAGCACTAGACTACATTTCCCCATATGAGAGGCTGCCAAGGATAAACAACTAGATTGTCGGATCCCACACATACCAAGCATTTCAAACATACACACAATATGCTCAATATGTGTAAATACAACATGGCATCACAACATAACTCTACGACTCAAATATTTATTCATTAGGCCCGAGGAGCGAGATATTACAAACATGGGTCTCATGACCCAACATTCGAGCATACAAAACAAAGCACACGCGAAGCTTAGCATGTCCGAGTACGTACATCTACAAATGAAAAAGGCTTAGAAGCCCGACTATCTACTGATCCCGCCAAGGGCACAAGATCGTAGCTGAGGTAACAAGCTAAACGTCAAGTCCATGCGAACTACTAGCGAGACCGACGCCTCTCCGCAAAACATAAAATAGGCAAACGTGAGTACAAATGTACCCAGAAGACTTACATCGTAACTATCTACATATGCATCAAGATCAACAAAGGGGTGGTGGAGTTTGACCGCAGAAGCCAGCTTTGACTCGCTGGCTATCCCGAACTACGCCCGCAACTAACTCTTTTGAGGTGGCACACACGAGTCCACATATTCACCATATCAATACACCACTATGGATCTGCTCCCGCCTCCCCACGAGAACGCCATCCATAACACTCACGCTTATCTTGCGATTTTAGAGTATCCACTTTCACTTGTCTATGAACTATGCAAGGGGTCCAAGTTTCCATATCCGAGGAATCCGCTATTCAATAGATAATGATAACCCGCAGGGTGCACCTCTTCACACACGCCTCGCCACTTACCACCATGTACACGCCATGTACCTCGCAACCTTCAAGCTGAAGCTCGGCGAGGAGTCGGCCATGACCGACTAACCACACAAGTCTCTAGTCCAGGTTTATCGCCTATTCGGGTTCCATCCGCAAGGAGAGCCGGCCGGGGTGTCGCTCACGGCCCCAAACGATGTGTACAGGGTTCCAAGCCCACCAAACGGGCGGCGCTTGGTCTACCCGGCCACGGTGCCTAGTCTGTCCCAAGCCCACCTGTACCGGGTGCCACCTGGTAGACTACTAACACAACCTACAAACACCATAAACTAGTTGCAACTCCTGGACAGAACTCAGGTTGATTAATAAGTCGAGAGGGGCCGAGTTACCGGAACCCAATGTGTGGTAGTAACTGTTCATGGATCACAAACACGTAACTCAGTTCCTGAGGATGGCTGCAATGAGACAACCCACCATGTACTCCTACATGGCCTCTCACCGCTACCTTTACCAAATCGTGTTCACACACTTAGCTCTCAACAGTAGGACATGTTCACACACCTCCGACTCATCACCGATGAATCAGACCTGACTCAACTCTAAGCAGTAGCAGGCATGACAAACAAGCATGAATAAGTAGGCACATCAGGGCTCAAACAACTCCTACTCATGCTAGTGGGTTTCATCTATTTACTGTGGCAATGACAGGTCATGCAGAGGATAAAGGGGGTTCAACTACCACAGCAAGTAATAGATGAATCGTTGTTGTCCTAATACAGTAAAAGAGAGCAGGAGCGAGAGAGTGGGATTGTATCGAATGAACAAAGGGTTTTTCTTGCCCGCACTTCCAAGATAATATAGCTCTTCAATAGTGTCATCGATCTCATCATCGAAACCACGCCTATCGAGAGGAACAACCACCGACAAACAAGAAGAAACACAATCAATGCAATGCACAAACAAATGAATGACGGTCATGTTAAGGAACTGAATTGACCTAATGCAGCAAGAAGCTGTTAATTGAAGTGGAATTCAAACAAGGTTAAACTCCAACTCCAAATGGTAGTTCATAAATTGCACTAATCATGATTCATCCTATTCAGTGAGGTTAACTTGTTCAATCATGCATGAAAGTGGTACAGATGGATAGATTGGATTTTTCTGATCATTTTTCATATATAATTTATTTCATTTGGAGTTACGGTTGAATTTATATGAATTTTAGAAGTTTAGGGCATTTTCTGAAATTTCCTGAATTAAATTAAATCCAGAAAAATAGCTTATCGCGTCAGCATGACATAAGCCTGCGGTCAGCAGGTCAACTGGGCTACCCCTGGTCAAACCTGACCAGTGGGACCCGCGTGTGAGTGTAACGGGCAGGAAAAGAGGCTGACCTGTGGGGCCAGTCAACGCTGACGTGGCATGGTCAATCGATGTGGGGGCCGTGTTAATCTAAACTAAATGTAAAATAATTCTGGGGTTAGTTAAGGCATGGGGCCCACTAGTCGCTGGCTCTAGGGTTGATTAGTTGGATCATTAGCACCAATTGCGTGCCACATCATCACCACCGGCGTAAACGCCGGCGACCAAACCGCGGCGAGGCCGCTTGGACTTCGCCACGGGCCCGGCTTGAAGAGCCACTTGCACCTACATGCTCCGGGAGTGACGCGATCCAATGGAGCAAACAACGGAGGCGGGGTGGCGGAGTCGGCGGCGGCGAAGCCTTCGCTTGCGCCGCGGAGTTCGGGCGGGTGCGGCAGCAGCGTAAAGGTGTGCAAGCGAGCCGAGGCGCTAGTGGTGGCTTCACGGATGCGTGAGTACGTTGGTCGCATGCCCGAGACCAAATGGTCACCGGACCATCACCGGTGGCGAGTGCGGGCGGCGGCGCGTTCGGTTGCAAGCGAGGCGATGGCTACGGCACACGAGGGAAAAAACGGAGAGGGGAGCAGGAGCAGGGGCTCACGGCGGATCCAGCAGAGGCGACGGCGAGGCCGGGGAGAGGCTAAAGCTCGCGAATCCCCGACGAGTCCGCCAGCGGTCAGAGGTTGAAGACGAGGTTGGGGACGACGCTACAGGGCTTCTGGAGGGGCCTGGCTCCGTGGGGAGGGAGAGCGGGTCGAGGCGGAGCTCCTGAGCTCAGCGGCAGGGCGAGGGGAGCTTGGTGGACGCGGCGGCAGTGGACGGCGGCGACGGGTCGCTCGGGAAGAGAGCAGAGAGGGGAGGGGCGAGAGCTGCGAGGAGGGGAGAAGTGCAGAGGGTCGAGGGAAGTGCGTGGCAGCGCCAGGGAGGGCCAGGGCAAAGCGGCAAGCAGGAGGTGGCCGTCGGTGGCCGTGCACGCGGCGGCCACGCGCCTCTCGTCCTTCTGGCGCGGAGGTGGTGACTGGCACTGCACTGTGGGCTGGGCCGCACAGTAGCAGGCCGGCCAGCTGGACAGGTAAGTGCCAGGTATGGTTTCCCTCTTTTCTGTTTTTGTTTTCTATTTCGTTTTCTGTGTTCTGATTTAGTTCAGGCACTAAACTATTTTTTTTAGCTTCTGAAAATAATCATGTGGCTATGTATAATATATTCAGAGCCACTCACCAATTTTTCAGAATTATTGGATTAGTAAACTAATTATTATGAATATAATACAATTCAAATACTATAGGATTTAACTCAAAGGCCCAAGATAAATACTTTTGAACCTCCAAAAATATTGGTTTGAATTTTATTCTTGCCAATATTTTTCAAAGCTGAAAAGGAACATTTCCTTGGAAACATTTGAAGCAATTTTTAATGTTGATCATTTTTTTTGAAATGATTTATGAGGCTCTCCAATTCCCCAATTCAAATTTAAAAGAAATTTAGACATGATGCATGCATGTAAGAAAAATCAAGCAAGGGCTGATCTGGGGCTGTGACACGCCCCGTCCCATCAATGTTATGCGGGTGCAGATTCTGAGGGTGCGGCCTTAGCCGCTTGCCAGGTGGCCGGCTTCTTGGAGTCGGCCTTCTCGTGGCCGGCTACATGGAGTCGGCCCTCTGGTAGCCGGCTCCGCGGGAGCCGACCCTCTTATGGCCTTCTTCCTGTAGGGTTTGGGGTCGGGCCGCCCCCTGACAGCCGGCCTGAGGGTCAGCCGGCCGGGCGAAGACGGCCCTGCGTCTTGGATGTTGGATGGCCGGATTGGCTTGTAATTTTTTTCAGAAGCCCCAGGGGGAGCCGGATAGGCTACCCATGGTCATTTGCTCCGACAATAATAACAAAGCTCGCGGTACATCAAGATCATGCCAAATCAAGAGCACAAGAGAGAGAGAGAGAGAGAGAGAGAGAGAGAGAGATCAAACACATAGCTACTAGTACATACCCTCAACCCCGAGGGTGAACTACTCCCTCCTCATCATGGAGACCACCGGGATGATGAAGATGGCCACCGGTGATGGTTTCCCCCTTCGGCAGGGTGCCGGAATGGGCTCCTGATTGGTTTTCCGTGGCTACAGAGGCTTGTGGCGGCGGAACTCCCAATCTAGGTTTATTTCTAGGGTTTTGGTATTTATAGGAGGTGTTGGCGTCGGGGACAAGTCAAGGGGGCTCACGAGGCGACGACAAGGCAGGGGGCGCGCCCTCCATCCTTGTGGTTGCCTCGGGACTCCTTTCCGATATCTTTTCATTCCAGTATTTTTTATATTTTCCAAAAATATTCTCCGTAAATTTTTAGCTCGTTCCGGGAACATCTATTTCTGCAAAAAACAACACCATGGTAGTTCTGCTAAAAACAACGTTAGTATGGGTTAGTTCTAATCAAATCATACCAAAATCATATAAAATTGTTGTAAACATGGCATGAATACTTCATAAATTATAGATACGTTGGAGACGTATTAGCATCCCCAAGCTTAATTCCTGCTCGTCCTTGAGTAGGTTAATGATAAAATAAATAATTTATGAAGTGTGAATGCTAGCAAGTGCACAAGTTTGATCAATGATAATTTCAATCACTTTTTCTAGCATCATTATATATCCTAAACACTAGCCCATCTCATAAAACCTCTCATGATCAAGTAGCAAGCTATTCACGTGTTAAAGTATAGACCATAAACTTTCTTGAAAACTAACAAACTATGTTCTCAGTCATCAAACAATTGCAATTCATCTTATTTTCAGGAAGGGTCTATGTAAGAGCTTTGATTTAGCAAATCCCACATACTCAACTATCATATAGTCTTCCATGATTGCTACCACTCAAAGCATATTTTTAGAACAAATAGCATCCATTGAACACACAGAAAGATAGGGGCTTAATGTTTCGCCTCCCAACTTACTTATCATATAGATAATTGTCAACAATAATAATTCATGATCAAATATATTTGAATGGCCATATATGCTTAGATCTTTCCCTATCACATGTTGCTTGCAAACTAAAGAGTAGGTTGGAATGAGAAGGAATACTACTGACTCTTGCATAAAAGTAAAAGATAGGCCCTTCGCAGAGGGAAGCAGGGATTTGTAGAGGTGCCAGAGCTCGAAGCTTTTAAAACAGAGATGAATATAATTTGTAGAGGTATGCTTTCATTGTCAACGTAACGACTCGAGAGTTCCCAATATGTTCCATACTACACACATTATAGGCGGTTTTCTCAAACAGAATGGTAAAGTTTTTACTCCCCCACTACCAACAAGCACATTCCACGGCTGGTCCGAAATAATGGGTACCGTCCAACTATCAACAATCATGGGGGAGTTTTGTTTGCAATTATATTTGAATTGATTTGATCATGGAACTGGGCATCCCGGTTACCAGCCATTTTCTCGTTAATGATGAGCGGAGTCCACTCATCGTGAGAATAACCCACCTAGCATGGAAGATATTGACAGCCCCTAGTCGCAACATGAGCAATTCTGGCATACAAAACAGATTATTATTTGAAGGTTTAGAGTTTGGCACATACAAATTTACTTGGAACGGCAGATAAATACAACATATAGGTATATATGGTGGATACTCATGGAAGAAACTTGGTTCAAGGAGTTTGGATGCACAAGCAGTATTCCCGCTTAGTACAGAAATTTTGGCTAGAAAAATATTCTAAATAGCAAGCACCACATGGTTGAGGATCCATAACAATATAACTTCTATACAAATATACCCAAGCATAACTCACTATGTTGTCTTCCTTGTCCAACTTCAACTAATTTTCTCAAGTTTGAAAATAATTAATGGGGCTCACAATCATAGAAGATGCCCAAGATAGTATATTTATATGTGAAATCTCTTCCTTCAATATTCTTTCATGAATTGTTCAAGTGACCAATACTATGTTTGCTAACTCTCAATAAAGTTACCACCTATACTTCTTATATGTGAAGTCATTAATCCCCATGGGATAAGCATATGAATCATATATATATAATTTCAGATTTATGATATTCAATTCATTCAACCATTTACTCACAGGATATAAGTGAAGCACACGAGTAAATTACAAGCTACTCCCAAAGATATGAGTGGAGATCAATGAGTAGTTGAATAATTATGTAGCTATGTGAAGACTCTCTCTCTCATTTAAAAATTTCAGATCTTAAGTACTTTATTCAAACAACAAGAAAAACAATATAAAATGACATTCCAAGGATAGCACATAACATGTGAAGAAGCAAAAACTTAGGCTCAACCGAAACTGAACGATCATTGTTGAAGAAGAAAGGTGGGATGCCAACTGGGGCATCCCCAAGCTTAGATGCTTGAGACTTCTTGAAATATTAACTAGGGATGCCTTGGGCATCCCCAAGCTTGATCTCTTTGTCTCCTTAATCCCTTTCATCGCGGTTTCCTTAAATCTTAAAAACTTCATCCACGCAAACCTCAACAAGAACTCATGAGATAAGTTAGTATAAATCAATGCAAAACTTTATTATTCTCTACTGTAGCAAATCACTAAAATTATTATTTAACATTGAATACTAATTGCCTCTACATATTTAATACTCCTATCCTCAAATGGAATCATTAAACAAGCAAACATATGCAAACAATGCAAACATAACAGCAATCTGTCTAAACAGAACAGTCTGTAAAGAATGCAAGAAAACTCATATACTTCTCTAACTCCAAAAATTCTGAAAACTTTCCATACTCTAGATAATTTGTTTTTACTCATTGTGTAAAAATTTCAAGATTTTATCACGTTCTGACATTTTTAAACAATTCAGACAATGATAGAGAACTTTCTGTTTTTAAAACAGCAACATATAGACTTGCAAAATAAGCATGGTAAAGGCTATACTTGACCCTTTTATTGAACTAAAAGAAGCAAAACTTTATTCTAAATAGCAGAAAGCAAATCAAACTGAAATAAAATGACGCTCCAAGCAAAACTCATATCATGTGACGAATAAAAATATAGCTCCAAGTGAGGTCGATAATGTTGAAGACGAAAGAGGGGATGCCTTCGGGGGCATTGATACATCTCCATTGTATCTACTTTTCCAAACTATTTTGCCCTTGTTTTGGACTCTAACTTGCATGATTTGAATGGAACTAACCCGGACCGATGCTATTTTCAGCAGAATTGCCATGGTGTTATTTTTGTGCAAAATAAAAAGTTCTCGGATTGACCTGAAAATCAACGGAGATTATTTTTGGAATTAATAAAAAATATTGGCGAAAGAATCAGCATCAGGGGGCCCACACCCTAGCCACAAGGGTGGGGGCACGTCCAACCCCCTGGGGCGCGACCTGTGAGCTTGTGGGCCCCCTGGACCTCCACCGACCTCAACTCCAACTCCATATATTCACTTTTGGGGAGAAAATAATCAGAGAGAAAGTTTCATCGCGTTTTATGATACGGAGCCGCCGCCAAGCTCTGTTCTTCCTTGGGAGGGCAGATCTGGAGTCCGTTCGGGGCTCCGGAGAGGGGAATCCGTCGCCATCGTCATCATCAACCATCCTCCATCACCAATTTCATGATGCTCACTACCTTGCGTGAGTGATTCCAACATAGGCTTGCTGGACCGTGATGGGTTCTATGAGATTTACCATGTAATTGAGTTAGTTTTGTTAGGGTTTGATCCCTAGCATCCACTTTGTTTTGAGATTGATGTTGCTATGCTTAATGCTTGTCACTAGGGCCCGAGTGCCATGAACTCAGATCTGAACCCTTTATGTTTTCATCAATATATTTGTGTTCTTGATCTGATATTGCAAGTTATAGTTACCTACTACGTGTTATGATCTGGCAACCCCGGAGGGACAATAGTCGGGACCACTCCCGGTGATGACCGTTTGAGGAGTCCATGTATTCACTAAGTGCTAATGCTTTGGTCTGGTACTCTGTTAAAAGGAGGCCTTAATATCCCTTAGTTTCCAATAGAACCCCGCTGCCACGGGAAGGTAGGACAAAATATTTCATGCAAGTTCTTTTCCATAAGCACGCATGACTATATTCAGAATACATGCCTACATTACATTGATGAACTGGAGCTAGTTCTGTGTCACCCTATGTTATAAGCGTTGCATGATGAATGTCATCCGACATAATTATCCATCACAGATCCATTGCCTACGAGCTTTTCACATATTGATCTTTGCTAAGTTACTTTTCTCATACACTGCTATTACGATTGCTACAATATCGCTCTCATTACTTTTTCCATCATATCAAGTACGCCCACATTACTTTGCTACTAAATACTTTGCTGCAGATACTAAGTCTTTCAATTGTGGTTGAATTGACAACTCAACTGCTAATACTCAAGAATATTCTTTGGCCCCCCTTGTGTCTAATCAATAAATTTGGGTTGAATACTCTACCCTCGAAAACTGTTGCGATCCCCTATACTTGTGGGTTATCAAGACCTTTTCCTGGCGCCGTTGCCGGGGAGCATAGCTCTATTCTCTGAGTCACTTGGGATTTATATATTTTGATCATGATGAGGAAATAAAAAGACAAAAGAACCAAGATTTTTCCCTCAACTACGAGGGGAGGTAAGGAACTGCCATCTAGCTCTGCACTTGATTCTCCTTCTATTTTCAGTAAACTTGCAATACCTACACCTGCTATTGATTCCAATATATCGCATGTTATTGATGATGCCACTTCTGCTTTGCATGATACTTATGATGAAACTACTTCTATGCTTGATAATACTGTGCCACTAGGTAAATTTCTTGATGAACAACTTGCTAGGGCTAGAGAGAATGAAATTACTGAAACTGATGAAATTATTAGAGATTATGATTATGATTCTCCCCTAGATATGAATTGCCTGTTGTTCCTGAAGGTTATGTTATGGATGAAGAAACTGCTAGAGACTTCTTTGCTTGCAATGATAGAGAAGATCTCAAGAAATTGTTAGTTAAGCTGAAAGAAAAATCCTTGAATGCTAGAATGAAATATGATCCCGCTTTTGCTACTTCACCTATCTTTGTTACTAATAAGGATTATGAATTCTCTGTTGATCCTGAGTTAATTACTTTGGTTGAATCTGATCCTTTTCATGGTTATGAGTCTGAAAGTGCTGTGGCACATCTTACTAAATTAAATGATATAGCCACCCTATTTGCTTATGAGGAAAAAATTCGTTATTACTATGTCCTTAAATTGTTTCCTTTCTCATTAAAGAGTGATGCTAAGATATGGTTTAATTCTCTTGCTCCTGGTTTTGTGCGTAGTCCCCAGGATATGATATATTACTTCCCTGTAAAATATTTCCCTGCTCATAAGAAACAAGCTGCTTTAAGGGAAATATATAATTTTGCGCAAATTGAAGAAGAGAGTCTCCTGCAAGCTTGGGGGAGGATTCTCCAATCACTTATTGCTTCGCCTGATCATCCTCTCAAGAACCATGAAAAACTTGATATCTTTTATAATGGACTAATCGATGCTTCTAGAGACCACCTGGATAGTTGTGCTGGTTGTATTTTTAGGGAAAGAACTGTTGAGCAAGCTGAATTGCTATTGAATAATGTATTGAGTAATGAAAATGATTGGACACTTCTTAAACCAACTCCGAAGCCAACTCCAAAGAAAAGGGGTATTCTATTTCTCAGCCCTAAAGATATGCACGAGGCAAAGAAATCTATGAAAGAAAAAGGTATTAAAGCCGAAGATGTTAAAAGTTTATCACCTATTGAAGAAATACATGGTCTTGATAACCCGACATGTAAGTGCATCTAGTGCCCCTTAGTGATTTTGGTGTATTGAAGACTTATAGGTTAAGGGACTAATGTGTTTATGAGTGTACACATGTCTATAAGTCTATGAGGAGTTTGATATTTACAGAGAAAGTCGAATTCTAAAATGAAGTTCTTCGATCAAGACTTTGATATTCTCAAGACTTTCAAGACTTTGAAAGTGAAGAAATTGGTGTGACCTTGAAGACTTGGTATTCATTTGAGGAACATGAAGCGTGAACACTTTTGTTTTCGTAGTTTCTTTTCTCTTTCTTGAGTCATAGGAAACACCGTCATCGTTAAAGGGGTCGAGGAAATACTAAGGAAAAATTTCCATGTGATGCTCCACTCAACATCCTACACCTACCAATCCCTTGAGTGAAGCCTTTGAAATCTCATACAGCTCACCAATTTCTTCAAAGGATGAGACGAAGTTCTTCCGTCACGAGGAATTTGTTCGACCGAGGAGTTAGGAATTCGCCAAAGGCGGATTGCCTACACAAGGAGGAACATGATAGCACCGAGGAATTTGAGAGTCAAATTTCCGATCGTTCTCAAGCTTCTTGCCACTGTCCCAAAATATCTTATCCACCTAACGGTCATATCATTGAAGGGCATTTATGTCTTATCATGTCGGGCTGCTCCCTAGGCTATAAATAGCTGCCCCTACAACCACTAGCGGGTTGGCTGCTCCAAGAGAACTTGACACTTGTCATTTGAGAGCAACCCATCCTCCGAGGACTTTAAGCGAAAATCATCGAGTGAGGAAAAACCCAAAAACCAAACCCCTACAAACCCAAAGTGATTGAGCATCACTGAAGAGATTGATCCTGCGTGGATCCGACGCTTGTTACCTTTGAAGACTGTGCTTCTTCCAGACGGTTAGGCGTCATGGTCTAGAGCATCCAAGAGGAATTGTGGATCGCCGAGTGACCAAGTCTGTGAAGGTTTGGAAGTCGCTCAAGACTTACCACGAGTGATTGGACGAGGTCTGTGTGACCTTAGTTCAAGGAGAATACGGTGAGGACTTGGTGTCCCGAGCTGCGTGCTCAGCGACCGGGTGTCCGGACTGTGTCCTCGAGTTTAAATACTCAGCCGCCCAACCAGACGCATAACCGAGACAGCAGTTGGAACTGGTCTACCAAATCATTGTCTTCACCAACCTAATCTGGTTATATTTCCTCAACTCTTTCATTTCCTTATTATCGTGTTGAGTGTTCGTTCATATCTGTGTTTGAAGACTTTGATCAAGACTTTCTCAATTTCCTCGCCCAATTTCTTCACCGCTTTGTCTTCATCTAGTGCTATCCTGTGTTTACGCTTTCTGTACTCTTTTGATTGTCTTCATTTCATCATGATGACCATGCCTGCATTCTCTTATGCTTACTTCGAGTACTTATTCCATTGCAAGTAGTTCTTCACTTAGGAATTTCTCACCGCAAATTCCTCATTGAAGAATTCATAAAATTGCATATTCACCCCCTCTAGTCGATATAATGCACTTTCAATTGGTATCGAGCAAGGTACTCCTTGTTCTGGTGATTTTGGTTTAACCACCGGAGTTTTAGTTATATCAACCGCAGGTATGAGGAAAGTGACATGCCCTATCTTTGACGGTCATGATTATCCTAGTGGAAGGCCATGATGAGGAAGCGATCATGGCAATGGACAGCGAGCTGTGGACCGTCACCGAAATTGGTCTTACTGATCAGGTAAGACGGCGAACGATATGATATTCGCAAGTACACTCGACTTGACATCATGGCGAAGGATATCATCTGCTCCTGCCTATCTAGAGATGAATTCAAGCGCATTATGCATCTTTGCAATGCGGTTTATCTGGGACCGAATCTCCGACGTCTATGAAGGTCATCGAACCCGTCATGATCCCTGGTTTGAGGACTTCAAGGAATCTCTCAAAACGATGGCTTTCGAACCAGAATCATCATCTTCTGCATCATGTCTCATGGCAAAGGGTGACAAGGTAACCAAATGTTCCTCATCCGAGTTTAGTGACGATGAATCAGATGATGATGGATCTAATGATGATATTGAACCTTGCTATACCAAGCTAGTTTGTATTGCCATCAAACAACAACATGCCTTGGAAAAGGTTCAAAACATGTTAGGTAAACGTGATAATATGTTGGGTGAAGAAATGGATCGCCCTAAAGCCCTGACTGAAAATCTTCAGAGACTTCAGTCTAGGTTTGACAGCCTTCAAGGTCATCATAACACTCTCTTGTCTGATCATGAGAAACTTTCTTATGAATTTATTCAAAGAAAGCAAGATCTTGAGAAGCTAAGAGTGAGTTATGAAGATCTTCACAAGGAGCGCGATTCATTGCTAGCTCAACAAATCAGCGCTTCTCAGGAAGAATTTGTTCCTCCATGCTTAAAGTGCATTGAACGTGAATCTGCTAATTCTTCACCTGAATGTTCAAATGCTTCAACTGTTACAAATTCTTCACCTGCCTCTGCTATTACTAATTCCTCATCGGAGGACATTGATAGTATCACTGACGATGCAGGTCTGAAGGAATTGTACATGTCAGGCATGTACAAAAGCCTCAAAGGGCATCAGACTCTTTGTGATGTGCTTAAAAGCAGATCCTCAACAGAATCCTAGGAAAGAGGGTATTGCCTTTGAGAGGAAACTCAATGCTGATGGAACATATTGAAGCCCGAGGTACCCCAAAACCTCATGGGTTGCTGCAAAGGGACCTCCAGTTGATCCATCTAACTTATCTGGCTTTACATGTGAATCTCCTCATTCTTCTGATGAGTCATTTGACTCCAACTATAAACTGTTCAAAAATCAGAATGATGAAGTATTTGCTAGATATGTTGGCACTAACTACAGGAACGGTTCCCCTATGAAGAACATCTGGGTTCCCAAGAAGTGCCTTGAAAGTCTTCAGGTGAATGTCCTCATGACACCACCTGTGAAGAATAGGAACCCCAGATCAAACTCTCCATATGGACCAAATTCTTCATATGGATCCAAGTCCTCATATGGACCAAATTCCTCACATGGATCAAAGTCCTCATATGATTATCATCGTGCTAACAACTCTGTTTCGCAGGGTAGAGCTAAGGGCTATGAATATGTGCATTATTCTTCAAACCAATATGTTCATAAGTCCTCGAAGAATTTCTCTGCTTATTCATATGCTTACCCTAACCTCTCTTATGTGAAACGAAATGGATTGGCCTCTATGCCACCATTCTCATATGGAGCTCGTAGAGTGATGAACTCTTTGCCACCCCTTCAGATGTGGGTGGTGAAGAAAAGGAACTAATCTCTTCTGCAGGGTCAGGCCTCCAGACGTGCTTTAACGTCTGAAGAATTTGCTGGGGGCCTGACAAAAATGCCTGAAAGGACACAAAGCTAATCATGAAGAAATGAACTTTCATTTCACACGCCCTCATATCGCTTATCTCATTATAACGCTGATGAAATTCATCTCGATGAAATTGATATCATATTCTTCACTGATGAAGTACATGAGATCGTAAGTTGCACTAATTCATCTGCAGGATGATCAACCCAAAGCCAATGAGTGGGTCCTCGATAGTGGATGTACAAATCACATGACTGGTGACAAGAATCTATTGATGGTTGCTCCCTTATCACCGTCACATCCAAAGCATATCATCTTTGCTGACAAAGGCAAAAGTCAAGTATTGGGTCTTGGTAAGGTTGCGATCTCTAAGGACATACACATGGACAAAGTCATGCTTGTTGAGTCCTTAGGATACAACCTCATGTCAGTCTCAATGCTTTGTGATCTTGATATGGTTGTTGTCTTTGGCAAGTATCGTTGTGTTGTGATCATGGAAGCTGACAATTCCAAAGTCTTCGAAGGCTTCAGGAGAGGAGACTTGTATATTGTTGATTTCTCTACAGGACCACAACCAACCGTGTGTCTGCTTGCAAAAGCTTGAGAAGGCTGGCTATGGCATCGACGACTTGGTCACGCAGGCATGAGGAATTTGCACACGCTTGCGAAGAAGAAGCATGTCATTGGCATTGAGAATGTCAAATTCCTCAAGGATCACTTGTGTGGAGCCTGTGAAGCTGGAAAAGTGACCAAGGCCAAGCATCCAAATAAGACTATCATGACCACTACTCGTCCATTCAATTGCTTCACATGGACCTCTTTGGTCCAAATCATTACTCACCAAATACTAATGATGCATCTCTATATGGATTTGTTATTGTTGATGATTACTCTCGTTACATGGGTACACATTGTTACTTACAAACATGAAGTGCAGGAAGTCTTTAAACGATTTTCCTCGAGGGCTTCAACCAACTTTGGTGTGAAGATCAGGCACATCAGGAGTGACAATGGAACTGAGTTCAAGAATTCCGGTCTTGATGACTATCTTGATGAACTTGGTATTACTCATGAGTTATCTGCTCCCTATACTACTCAGCAAAATGGCGTCATGGAGCGCAAGAACATAACTCTTGTTGAGATGGCTCGCACTATGCTTTATGAATACAAAACGCCTCGTCGTTTTTGGATTGATGCAATTGATATCGCGTGCCACATCATCAACAGAGTATATCTTCACAAATTCTTCAAGAAGACTACCTATGAACTCCTCACTGACAAGAAACCCAATGTGAGTTATTTCAAAGTCTTCGGTGCTAAATGCTGGATTAGAGATCCTCATCACAATGCTAAATTTGCACCGAAAGCACATGAAGGTTTTATGCTTGGTTACGGAAGGACTCAGACACCTACAGAGTCTTCAACAATGTTCTTTACAAGATTGTTGAAACTGTAGATGTCGGTTCGATGAAACTAATGGCTCGCAAAGAGAGCACCTACCTTCTGTGATAGATGAACTAGCACCTGAGGAATCTATCAAGCTCAAGGCTACCGAGGATGTAATTCCCATCAAGAATCTGCTGAAGAATTCATTCCGAACGCCAAGAACGCCGAGCTGATGCACTGAAGATAATGTCAAGAAAACGCTGATCAAATTCCTCGACGACAACCAGCTCATCCTCGCTGCAAAAGAAGTGCAAGTTGACAAGATCATCGATGACATTGAAGCACCGTGTCCTCTCACACGCCAAAAGCTTCACATTTATCTAACTTTTGTGGGCACTATGCTTTTGTCTCTATCACAGAGCCCACTAAGGTAGATGAAGAATTTCGAGCCCGAGTGGATTCAGCAATGCAAGAAGAATTACATCGATTCGAGCTCAACAATGTCTGGGAACTGGTCAAACGTCCAGATCCTCATAAGCATAATATCATTGGCACAAAGTGGATCTACCGCAACAAGCAAGATGAAAATGGCCTTGTGGTGAGGAATAAGGCACGACTTGTAGCTCAAGGCTACACACAGGTTGAAGGAATTGATTTCGATGAAAATTTTGCACCTGTTGCTAGACTTGAGGCTATTCGCATATTACTTGCTTATGCTAACCATCATAATATCACTTTATATCAAATGGATGTGAAAAGTGCATTCCTCAATGGTAAGCTTGAGGAAGAAGTATATGTTGCTCAACCCCCAGGTTTTGAAGATCCAAAGAATCCTGACGAAGTCTTCAGACTCAACAAGGCCCTCTATGGTCTCAAACAGGCCCCACGGGCGTGGTATGATACATTGATGGAATTCTTCGTGAAGAATGGCTTCACACCTGGTTCAGTCGACCCTACTCTCTTTACTAAATCATATGATGGTGATCTGTTTGTGTGCCAAATATATGTTGATGATATTATCTTTGGCTGTACTGACCAACGTTATAGTGATGAATTTTCCTATATGATGAGTGAATAATATCAAATGTCTATGATGGGAGAATTGAAATTCTTCTTAGGTCTTCAAATTCGTCAACAACACAATGGCATATTCATATCTCAGGAGAAATACCTCAAAGATGTCTTGAAGAAATTCGGCATGCAAGATTGCAAAGGCGTCAAAATTCCTATGCCCACAAATGGCCATCTATGCATTGATGAAAATGGTATTGACTTCGATCACAAGGTATACCGCTCCATGATTGGTTCTCTATTGTACTTATGTGCATCTAGGCCAGATATAATGCTTAGTGTTTGCATGTGTGCCCGATTTCAAGCTACACCGAAGGAATCACACCATAAGGCTGTGAAGCATATTCTTTGATATCTAGCTCACACACCAACACTAGGATTATGGTACCCCAAGGGTTCTACTTTTGATCTCATTGGATATTCTGAACTGACTATGCTTTGGTGATCGTGTGGACCGCAAGTCAACATCCGGTACTTGTTATTTCCTCGACGATCTTTGGTTTGTTGGTCCTCGAAGAAACAGAATCACGATCACCGCTCATCATGGAAGCTGAGTACATTGCTGCTGGCTCTAGTTGTGCTCAATTGCTGTGGATGAAGCAAACTCTCAAGGACTACGGCATCAACGTGAAGAATGTGCCTCTCTACTTTGACAATGAGAGTGCCATCAAGATTGCTCACAACCCAGTTCAGCACTCAAGACAAAGCACATTCAGATTCGCCATCATTTTCTTCGTGATCATGTGTTGAAGGAGACATCTCCATCGAGCATGTGAAGACGAAGAACAGCTAGCCGATATCTTCACAAAGCCCTTGGATGAGAAGAGATTTAGCAAGTTGCGGTGTGAGCTAAATATCTTAGAATCTTCAATGTTCTTTAAAAGGACACACATCCCGACACTTATGCAAAATTGATGACTTAGATGTGCAACACATGAAGAAACATTTTCTGCAATCAATGAAGAATAACACTCTAAGTGTGAAGAAATTAATGAAGAATTTGATTCTTAGAACCCTCGACAATTGTACGCTGTGTCTGAAATCATCATTCTTATACGTGGGTCACGCCACCACCAAAATTGAAAATCTTCAATTTGAGTTTTTCCTCGCTTTTGAAATTCTTCAGCTTTTCAAATTCTTCAACTTTGCAAAATCTTCACTGCTTCCGCTTTTTCTTCATTATATATATATATATATATATATATATATATATATATATATATATATATATATATATATATATATATATATATATATATATATATATATATATATATATATATATATATATATATATATATATATATTTATGGTCCTCTACAAAGATTCACTTATGGCTAATTCTTCAAGTTGCTTTTTCTGCTAAGTGAATGTGATCGGACTCTTCCCCCTCTATGCTATACTCAACCCAAACTATTCACAAATTCTTCATGTGCGTTCTATTTGAAACTCGTTCAAAATCTTCACTGTGTCCTTGTCAGCTGAAGAAATTGGGAACGGAACTTTTAACTTATCTTATCCAAATTTTCGGCTTTACCGCTCAAACCGTTCCGCATCCCACGATAAACTTATCTATTCACCCACGATCTAACACAATCTCCACTTTTCAGTACGTGGGTGACACATGTCAAGCGAATGAGAAGGGTCAGGGGCACATTCGTCCCAAATCTTCGGGCGAACGGTTTTTCACCGTGGCTATATATACCCCCTCTCCCCTTCCTCACTTCCTTTACTCCGCTCGACCGCTCTCTCTCTCGCTCGATTTTCTCAAACCCTAGCGCCGCCACTACTCCATCGTCGCCGGTGAGGAAGAGCTTCACTGCCTCGACCTCATCGCTGTCGAACTCAGCACCGATCATGCGAAATCTTCACTCCGCCGCCGCCGTAGCTGTCTTCCTCCGCCGAGTTATGGTGTGGGAGATCTGAATCGATTTAACTTCTAATCTACACTTCCCAGTTAATCGTGTTCTTCATTCGTAATTAAAAGTTACTTTTATTACTCGCTTTGATTCTCAAACCTTCCTGAAAATCTTCAAAGGTGTTTAATCTTCAAATCTTCACACATATGAACACCTCAAACGAAATATGCTCTTGATTCGCTTTCTAAGCAATGCTTTTTCTTCAAGATTCCTCAATTGTGTGGATCCTCGATCTATACAACTCGAACCTAAGACAAAGATCGCTTAGTGAAATTCTTCAAGGCTCATCTGGTCAAATTCCTCAAACTAGTTCTTTTTGAAAACCTTCTGAGAACGCATATGACCTCTCCAAATTCCTCGCAACTATACTCTGTTCACAGGTACTCATGTCCGCTGCTGAATCACTAGGTTCTCATCAACTTAACTCATTTGCAGCGTTCCTCGAAGAAAAGTTGCATACTTCTTCAGATAATTCGATTGTTCAAATTCCTCAGCTGAAGAATATGGCAGAAGGAAAGTAGACACAGAAAGGAGGAAAGAGGCCTGAGGTCATGACTGCTTTCGAGATACCCGAGGACATATACGTTGACTATTGCACACCTGATGAAGCCAAGTTTGGCAAGGAAAACAAAAATCAGCGCAAGGTGCGCATTCAGAGGATTGAAAGGAGATGGGCAAGGGAATGGAGGAGTATGATATGTTACTGCAAAGTACATGAAGAAATTCGCACTGAATCCTCCATGCCCAAGAGCTCCATTGGCACCTGGTCAAGAAGCTGACCCCACCAGCATCAAGCTAGGTGAGGACTTTCCTGAAGAATGGGCCAAGCGCCAAGCCAAGTTGGCAAGACAAGCCAAAGAGGCAGTGAGGAAATTCAATGAAGACTCTGCTACTGCTGCTGCCACTTAGGCCCCTGTTAAGCCAAGAAAATCTATGGCAAAGAGGCCCGCACACAAGCCAAGTGCTTCAACAGCAATGCCCTCACAGCCAAAATCCTCAGCACCTCCTTCAAAATCCTCAGCAATTCCGACAAAGTCCTCAGCACCTGTGCATCTGGCCACGTGCCAAAGGACTGCAGGCATCTCTATTGCCTCTGTGTCTCAAAGAAGTTCCTCACCTGCACCAAATTCTTCATCTGCCCCAACTCTGTCAAGACTAAGGCAACAATGGACGAGGTCCTCGCCAAGTACCAAGAAGAAACAGTCGCCTTCTAAGAGCCACCAAGATGATGAGGCTGATGATGATGAACTTGCGGAAATCATCGAGACCGACAAGAAAGGGCCATAGAGCCAAAGGCACACTGTGCCACTTCATTGGATCCAAGAGCGATCCTAGACTACATTGATCTCGCACAAGGACCCAAACACTCATATGCCCGACTTCAAGTTGACACCGCCAAAGTCACATGTGACTCATTTCATCCAAGAGGAGAAATGGAAATTTGATAAGGCCGAGAGATCAAGAAATCGCAGATCTGAAAAGAGAAACTGCTGAAGAAAAATGTTGTCAAGATGACAATCAAGAACTTGTCAAGATGCAGTGACATCAAAGCCCTCAAATAAAAATTTGACTCATATTATGCTGATTGGCAGGAGCCAAAGTCGATTTGTCAACTGACAAAGAAGTTCTCAAATCTTGCAGCCCCAACGCAACAAGAAATTCCTCAGTGGAGCCTCTGCTCACCTCGCTGAAGAACATGCCAAGACCACTGATGAAGTTCAGCTGCTCAAGAAAATGCTAGTTCCGTGGCTGATGACTCCATTCCAGCCACCGAAGAAATTCTCGGGGCATCCACTAGTGGTGCGCTGAAGAAATCGAAGAAGTCGAGGCAATCGCATCGATACCGAGGAAATTCAACCAGATTCCTCAGCTCCTCCCGCGCCTACACCAACTCCAATCCTTCCATCTGCATCTGATGTGAAGAAGACCAAGGCTGCAGAGCGAGCTGCAGTGAAGAAAAGGAAAGCATCAGCTGCGTCAAATTCTTCGGCTGCGAAGAAAATGAAGCCAATGACCAGCTCATTTGAAAATCCTATTGATGTTGTTCCAATTTCCTCCATGCCATCAAAGGACCTTGTTCCTTTTGATGAAGAGTATGAGATCCCAAGCGGATCTGATGAAGAAAATCATTCTGCTGCTTCGTCAGAGCAGATTGATGAAGAAATTGAAGTGGATGCAATCCCTTCAACTCCTGTAATTTCCTCGCCAATGCCTCAGTTCACAGCTGAAGAGGCTGGCGTTGAAGAAATTGAAGAAGATGTGGATATTGGAAGCACAACACCAGTGATGAACTATGACTTTTGGGACAGTCAGCATCCAAATTCCCCACTCTTCACCCCAATTCAACAGATTCCTCAGTCCCCTGCTCCAACAGTTCAAATGGGCTCTGAACAAACTCATCCCAACTCATCCGTGCATGAAGAAATTCCAGCCACTAGTGCTGAAGAACCTGCTGCTGCTGATCCTATGAACACGCAGACTGCATATGAAGAGGAACCAGAAAATCCTCAGCCTGAAGAACCTGAGATTGCGATTCCTGAGGTCGTGATGCAACTCACTGACACTCCACTGCCAAAGCCAAAGAATCCATTCTCAACGAAGCAAAAGTTCAAGGCTGAAGATTTATTCGGCGAGCATGTGTTCTTCACTGACTACAACCCTTATGACTCTACTCGCATAAGGAAGAGGCTTTTCTGGACTGCTAGTCAAGCCAACTTCTATTCCTCTGTGCTATTCAACAAAGACAAAGTCTTTGATCATGCACATATTCCTCATGTGGACATGGAATCTCTGCCAGGCTTCGAGCCAGTCCTCAGTGTTCTTCACGATGCAGGATTGCTGAATTTCTGCACTGACATCTGTGATTGGAATGAAGAACTCATTCTTCAATTCTATTCGACGCTGCATATCACCGGAGATTCTGAAGATGTGAACTCGTGGGTATTGGACTGGATGTCTGAAAATACTCACTACAAGGCACCAGCAACTGAATTGCTTCGTGCTCTCCCACTCAGTCCTCCTCTTGATGGTGCACGTTGCATCTACAATGAACCTGAGCTTTAAAATATTACATGCAAGTGCTGATGAAGCCTTTGAAGCCAGGGCAGGCACCTCGAACCAAATTCTTCGTCAAGGAATTACTGTATGTGCCTCGGACTGTCTATCGCATTCTGTCGTGGACAATGAGTCCTATCAAAGGCCACGACTCAAATGATGAAGAAGTCGTTGGCATCATGAAGAATATGCTTTTCAATATCATTCATGGCGTTCCCGTCAACTTCCATGATTTCTTCATGAGGACTCTGGCAAACATTGCTATGTCACCTTTTGAGCTGAAGCCTTATGCACCATGGATTATGAGGTTCATCAGGACAAGGTCTTCACTCAATTACAAGGATGACACTCTGAACCACTGCAGCTACTTGCCTCATTGAAGTCCTCAAACGGACATTTTCCTCAGCTGATGACAAGGCCAAGGCAACTGCTGTGATAGATGAAGGCATTCGTCCATTGGATGGTCAATTTTGCAAAGCTGCATCCTACTCCACCAATGATGACTCTGCCACACATGACTCTGCCGCCAATACCTCAGCCAAGCAAAATCCTCAAGCCACAAAGACCTGTGGTGATGATCGATCGTGAGTTACTCCTCAATCTTCATCGGAAGGTTGATCGCAATCATAAATGGGTCAAGCGTCAGTTTGGTTCAATTCTTGACAACATGACCTCAACACACAATGCAGTGAAGAAAAACCAACACTACCTCCATGAAACCTTCAACCGCACCTGGGCTGTTCTATCTCATCTCTACAGCGCAGAAGAACTGAAGACAATGGGTCTCAAGGAAGAATTCGACTGGTCTGTACCTCCACCAAAGAAATATAAGAAGGTCAAGGTTCCTTCCTTGGTAGCCAGCTCCTATTCTTCATCGCGCGACACTGATGAAAATGAAGACTTGGACGACACTGCGGCAGGCCCTACTACGACAACCGACCCCGACAACGCTGGCACTCCTTCATCAACTTGAAATTCTTCAGGGGCATTAGTCCTCAATTTCAATCCTTTTGGTCATTAGATGACAAAGGGGGAGAAATTTGAGTTAGTTTTCAAGCGGGTCTATTATATGGGATTTTTTTTTGCTAAGTTACAACTCTCGTTCTTCTGAAACTTTATTGGATCGAGTTGTAATCTTAAACCCGATGGTGCTCTGATACTTTTGATGTGTTCCTCTGCATGCTTATTCCTCATTATTTGTTAATACACGCATGCTGAACTACATCAGTCACCATATTTCATCATGCATTTCAAATTCTTCATATTATATGTCAAATGCGTGTATGAATTACAAGATATAGGGGGAGATCTCCATGATTCAACTCTTCAAATGTGCAATGCCTCAAAAGCAAATTCCTCACTATGCTCATCTTCAGGGGGAGCTCTTCTATATCTAGCAATCAAATTCCTCAATATCAGTATTTACACTTCATATGTTTATCCCCGTTGAAAACTTAACCTATATTGTCATCAATCACCAAAAAGGGGGAGATTGTAAGTGCATCTAGTGCCCCTTAGTGATTTTGGTGTATTGAAGACTTATAGGTTAAAGGACTAATGTGTTTATGAGTGTACACAGGTCTATAAGTCTATGAGGAGTTTGATATTTACAGAGAAAGTCGACCCCTAAAAATGAAGTTCTTCGACTGAAGACTTTGATATTCTGAAGACTTTCTGAAGACTTCGAAAGTGAAGAAATTAGTGTGACTGTAACATCCCAAAATTCTAAATTTTGGAATGTTATATTAAATAAATAGTTTTGATTGTTTGTTTGATTGTTGTCTGAATGATTGAGTGAAATTGAGTGAAATTCAAAACTTTTTGAAGGTTAAATGAGAAGGAATTAAAGGACTTTCCCAAACTTTCATTTTTCTTTTATGATCTGCAGGAATTCAAATTCTTTTCATCACAAAACCCTGGAGAGAAGATGACATGACTTCTTCCATTTATTTAAATGACAAGGGGTGTTGAAAATATTTTCCAATTCTGAAACTTTATGCAACTCAATGATTTTCACGAGCGAAGATAAAATGACTTCTTCAAAACATATGAAATATGAGTTGGGAGTTTTAAAAGAATTAAATTAAAAGTTCTTTTGAATTTATTTCCAATTTGGAGTTATTTGAGTTTTATTCAAATTATTTTTCTCCAAAAACAAAATATATGGAAAATAGGGTAACATGATTCCCTACATCAGAGAATTGGAGAGAAATTAATTTGAAGTCATTTTGGTATTTTAAAAATGATTTTTATTGGATTTTATTGGACCAGTAGCACTGTGTGAATTATTAAAATTTGTGTGGATTTTATTTGAAATTAGAATAATGTTCATCTTGTAGGAAATATTTTTCTGCAAATTTTGATATATTATATGCCTATATAAAAGTTTTAATTATTTTGTTTTTGTTTTTGTTCTGTGAAATTTTGGTTAAAAAAAATTATGCAGCGCCTTGGGCCAAAGGCCCAAGCCGTCGACCAGCCACCGGCCAAGGCCATCGCACGCACACACCTAGGGGGCCAGGGAGCCCAGGGGTTTCCTATTCTTTTACAAATCCTAGTATGATTTGATCCCGTTTCGTTATTCCGTTTATTCCGATTTGTTTCTAGATCTTTTCCCTCTTTGTTTCCTAATCCTAGTCTATTTCTTGTCCCCTACCCCAAGCAAAGCCCTCCCCTCCCCAATATAAATACCCAAGCACCCCCCCCCCCTCCAACACATCAAACCAACACCTCTCCTCTCCTCTCCTCTCCTCTCCGCAGCAGCAGCAGCAAGCAGCACCACCGCCCGCCAAGTGCCGCCGCCATCTCGACCTCTCCTGAGGTTTATATGATCTCCTCTCCACCGTCCCGTGATCTCCTTTCCTCTAGGAGCAACCGCAACATCGGATCCGATCTTCTTCCCCAACTCCGACGACTACTCCGGTGAGATCCACGAAATCCCGTAATTCCTTTTTTTTCACAAAATAGCAATCTTAGAAAATTCATATCTTTTAGAGTTTTTAGTATTTTTGAGTGATTCCAATTGCTATGTGTCACAAATTTGCTGAAGTTTCTGTTAGTGTCTCTAGATTTCAAATTTGAGTAGTTTAAAATTGAATTTGATAAATTATGTTCAGATTAGTATTTTGGCCATAACTTGAGTTTAAAAATAGGTTTTTAATTAATTCTTTTTGCTCCTGGTCTCTAGGACCTTTGTTTATCCAGTAGTATTTAGTATTTTATTTTTAGGTTTAATTTAAATTAGGTTTTAGCAAAACAGTACTGTTTTATTATTAGTTCTGTTTTAGCTTTTTCTTTATTGTTTTTATTAGTTTTAAATTATTTATTTTTGTCACTTTTGACAAAATTAGTTGTGTTCTGTTAGACAACAGGAGAAAATTTATTTTATTTAAAAAAATTATTTTCCTTAGTTTTGTATGAAATCTTCTATAGGTCATAGTTAGAGTTTTATAAAAGCTTTTATTTGTTTCTTTTTGCAAATAAAATTTTATGGAAAAATACTTTCTGTTAAATTAGTTATTTTACATTTTATTTTCTGTTAATTTATTAGTTTAGTATTTTAATTGTTGTTAAGTTTTTACTTACGGCAAAACTATATTAGATGTTTGTAGCAAAGTCATAGATCTTCGTTAGTAGTTTTTCTTTGTAGTTTTATTTGAAGTTTCTTTTGATTTTGTTTGAGTTTTATTATCGATTTTCCTTGCTGTTTTGATTGTTATTTCGAGTGCTAAAATTGTTTGCTAGGATGTTTGCTTATGTGAATGCTATGTTTGCCTATATAGATTTTCAACGGAGTGACGATTAGTTCTACCAAGTCATTTTCTGACAGCGTTGTTATCTTCATCAAGTATTACCAGGCAAGTTCACTTTGACCAAGCTTTCATACCTATGTTTTATTGCATTTAGTGGCATCTTTGCAACAACCCTCCAGTAGTGATATTGAATCCTTGTAGTTGAGTAGTATGCATGAGGTAGGAACCCATCACCTGTTACCAAGCCCGGACGTTATTTATTTTAATGCTACGCTATTGTAGACGGGGTTGGTATGAGTGCTCGGAGTGGTGTGAGAATGGAGGATCTACGCCAATGACGACAACTCCATGATGGAATCTGCAAGGACTGCATCTTCAAGGCCTCAAGACTTCAAGACTCGAGACAAGAATTCAATACACACTCATGGGTGAAGGATGGTTGATGGGCACCTGGAGAAACCAGTGGTTGGCGGGATGCATGGAGAAGCGCCATGACATCTTGCGGAAAGCTTCACCCAGACTCAAAGAGACGGAAGAATACTTCATGCCCTAAGCTTACCCGCAATCGCAAGTCACTATGGGCTCTGCTTGGTTGACCTTAGTTGTGACTCTGGCTGGGGCGGTGCTAGCAGATGTAGAACTACGGTAGGATTGGATGAGCACCGGACGGTGGTCGAGGAACTCTTCGAAGACCATGTTTGGTCGTCTTGTTCTCAAACACCTCAAGTGCGAGAACGTAAAAGAGGGATCGAATCTTGCGGGTAAAGTGTATAAACCTCTGCAGAGGGTTTAAACCTAATCGATTAGCCGTGTCCCGATTACGGACAATTTGAGCATCCGGACTTGGATCTATCTCGGAACTCTCAACACCGGACTGATAACTTAATTGTGGGCAACTTATGATGAATTTGGGCTATGAGACATCGGTTGGCGGAACCATGTCATGATAGAAAACTCTATAGTACAGACTTCATTTATTCCTTTGATGTAGGGAAAATAAAACCAGCTTTTACGCAAACAACTCAGATCTGAGCCACAAAGCCATACTGCATATAGTATAGTTTATCATCTGTTTTCTCTTATTGTGATCTTGCGGTACATTCAATGTAATTGACCTACACGGCTGCAACGTATCATGTTGCAGATATTTCCTCGACAGTAAGAGTTACGATACAGGGTTACGGTCTACACTCAACCCGCCGATGGCGTTGATGGGACTCCACACCGACTATTTGTTTCCGCTGTGACTTATGAGGTATATATCAGTTTTACGTTAATTATACATGTGATTGCACTTTGATATACATTGATGTACTGTGTGTGCCAAAGATATCGATCCGAGGATGGCACAAAGAACACGTAGGCTTGACCGTCGAGGTCGGGTCGCTCTGAGATATGGTATCGAGCACATGTTGACTGTAGGGCGTGACCCTAGAAATCGGAAAGCCCTAGGACAGGATATCTCAAAACTTTATTTTCAAAAGACTCTTACTTCTCATCTTTTCAGATTTTATCAAATAGACACTCTCACCTCAAATAGTTAGAATATACACCTTTCCTTTTGACCACACGGAAGATCAATCAAGTCACTCCAAGAATTAAAGATATCGGACAACCGATGACCATTTCAGAGTAAAGAGGATTTCACCATGCATTAGAAGAGTTGAAGTTGCAACAATTGAAGACTCCGAAGACTAGAAGAATTTGAAGAATCGGAAGAATTATTTGACCTTTAGAAGACCAAAACCCCTGTTACACACTTACGTTAGATGCGGCGATTTGTGAGCTGTCATTTGTTTGATGTTTTCCGACAGCCACAAAGTAAAACCAGTTTCTTCCAAAACTATTGTTGTATTGTGTGTATCTCTCTCTATCCAGCTCTCTCATATCTCATCCCAAAACTTTTGGACCCCATAGATGATGAATGAAGTTGGACTGATATTCTCTGGACCGAAGACTCAGCCAGAGGCAGAGCTATGGATTCAGAACATGGAGAATCACTTCGGGAGCAATTTGGTTTCAAGGAAGAATGAAGTATCGTACGCTCTTCAGTACTTTGAAGGAAGTGCTACAACATGGTGGCAGATGCATCAAGCTATACAGGGATGGAATGGAGCAAAGACTTGGAAAGAATTCAAGAAGACTCTGACAAGATCTCGTCTTATCCGGAAGCAACATGATACACCAAGAAATAAACCTTGTGCCTACAAGATTTGCGGAGAAATAGGACACACCCAGGGGGAACACAAGGATGAATGCCCTCATTGTGAGGAGAAACACCCAGCTGAGGAATGCCCAACTAGTCAGGTGACTTGTTTCTTGTGTGAAGGAACCACCCACTACCCGACTCAGTGTCACATTTACCCCATGGTGCAACAAACTATTCAGGAGCAGGAAGAAGGAATGAAAGAAGCCCTCCGAGAAGTTATGAAAGAACATATGATGAAGGAATGTGTTGAAGACCCTGATGGAGAAGGCCTCAACAGATTTTACTCCAATGTCTGCTATTCATGTGGAGAAGAAGGACATTTTCACAAGATTGCACCAAGGAAAGAAAAGAGTATCTGGATACTTCTCGACGGAAGCAATAGAGTTTGATCCACAGGAATAAAAGGTTTGATAAGAACGAAGAAACCCGGAAGAAAAACAAAGACACCCTCGTAACAACCCAATTTCTGCAAAGAGGGACAAGAGTCATATTACCTGTTTTGAATGTAAGGACGTCGGGCATTATGCCAATCATTGTCTCGAAAGGAAGCAAGGAACTCAAGGCAGGCACCATCTCCAAGAAGCCCAAAGACTTATCGAAGTTATGTGTTTTCATTGCAAGGAAGCAGGACATTATGCTACTAAATGTCCCGACAAGATGAAAGCTGGAGTCGAGTAGTTGGAATTTTGATATTGAAAACAAGAGTAATAGAAAGCAATTTCATTTTCGTGAGTTCGATGAGTTGAGTTATGTAATGGGTGCTCAGAGATTGTAATGAATGCATGAATCAATAAAGTTAAGGTGACATGTTTTCATATGTTTAATTGTATGAGTTGTTACTCTATGAACACGGATTTTGACCATTTTCGAGGATATGAGAAATATGGTCTAGGGATGGATTTGTGAACTTCATTTTAAGGGTGGTAGTACCCTGTGAAGAAGACTAGACTAATGGATAGGAAAATATATATATTCCAAGGACTGTAGTACGAAGGAAAAAAAATTGGAGTTTTGCTGTTGATATGATGGTATGAAGAAACAGAGTACTACTGGAATTAAAGGAGGTGTAGTATGGAACAAGAGAGTTACTCCAAGGATGAGTTAAAGCTGCACTAGTGTTGAAGTGGGCTCATAACCCACAGGCCCAGGAATTAATAAGGGTCAAGTACCCACTGGAGAAATTTTGGGAATAGACTACGATTTGATCAACCAACGATTCTATAGGAGTTTACGCAAAACCTGAGAGTTGTTAAGGAACGATAGATGTTTGTTTGGCCTGCAGAATCAATGGATTTTCCGAACTTGGTTCGTCGACAAGAGAAATTCTGCAATGCTTGTGAGGATGACCGAGTGTTAGAATGCGAGATTCGCAAAACCATGTACAAGGTAATGATTTGGGTGCGGGATGGATTGATCACCATACCGACTTACTCTTATTATTCGCTTTGCTATATGGGATGGTAAAATCTGAGTGACTTACCTATAGTAGAGAGACGACGATCAAAACCTTGTTTAAACCTTAGAAAGGTATAGGTATTTTTCCCTTGTACATGGCAGTTGTTGCCAACCGTAGGTTATACGGTGAGGTTCAACCTGACCCGTTTTCTGGGGAAACCATAAATCGTTGACCACCATGAGGTACCGATATTTGTTTAGAATTGGCGCCAGACCGTCAGCTATGAAGACCCAGTCTCGGAATAACCTTACCAAGAGTAAAAGACAAAAGAATTGAGGAAAAGGTTATGCCACTACCGGAAGAGCCCAAAGAAGGAATTATCCTTAATATCTCGAGAAGACCGACAATCGCCGCAATAAGGATGGAGTATCTGAGTTTTGATGGAACCGTAATAATGCTTCTAAGGGTGGTAGCACCGAGACCCGGAGACGATCGATGGATTTTTAGAAGACCCCAAACCCTAACCTATTTCTTGTTAGTTTCTTGAATCTCGGGACGAGATTCATTTTAAGTGTGGTAGATTTGTAACATCCCAAAATTCTAAATTTTGGAATGTTATATTAAATAAATAGTTTTGATTGTTTGTTTGATTGTT
>JAHIAM010005025.1:0-70652 GCA_021605205.1 Aegilops longissima | reverse complement strand
GTGCGCACCTTTTGTTAATTTGACATGCAGAGCAGAGTAGACTAGAGAACTTGACGAGACGATCTGCAGGTCGACATGCGCTGGACTTGACTAGCTCAAGTAGATGCACTGCACGGTGCATTAGAGTATCTCTGCCGCTTTTGCAGTGGAGTTAAAGACAGGTCACCGTTGCTTTCTTTCATTGGATTGGACGTGACAACAATTCCTCGGGCCGGGCGCGGACGGACGGGGACGATGCCGTGTGTCGAGCTCACTGTCTCCTGCTTGTCCCGTCACAGCGTTTATATCTGCTGACCGTCCGACACAAGATACAAGCAGCGAGGTTGGAGTTGGACCGAATCGTCTTGCTCTCGCGGTAACACCAAATTCTACAACAGCACTGCATGATGATTTACCGTTCTCAGAACATTCGTGTGGTAGCATAACTTCATGTGCATGACTCGAAGCGTGGAGAGTCAATAGACTGGCTGACTAATTAATTAAAGCTTAAAAGTGCAGCAAAAGAGACCGTCTGCCCCAGAAATTAAACTGTAATTACACGAACACAAGAAAGAGCAGAGCACAAAAGCAAGCTTTGCAGATCCCATGTACAATTACTACTACTACGAACGAGGCTTCGGATTCATGCATATATATTGACACCACGTAGAAGCTAGCTTAGGAGGATCCATGGCGTGATCGATCGATCTCGAGCTTGCCAGGCCTAGGAGTGGAGGCACTTGCATCTCCAGCCGAGTGGCTTGTAGTTGGAGTGCTCGTCGTACGAGGACGGCAGCAGCGCGCCCCCTCCTCGCCCTGCCGCCGGCGATGCCCGCTTCTCCTTCTTCCTCTTCTTCAGATCCTGCCCCAGGTCGCGCGGAGTCACGGGCACCTGCACGGCCTCGCACCGGCGGCCGCCGCACGCCCACCGGCACTGCCCCTCGCAGCTCGGCGGCCGGGAGCCCAGCGTCTGCCGCATCATCGCCCCCACGCTGCCCCCTTCCTCCTGCGAATCCATACACGGTCCAGGTCGATCAGTATACTACCAGCTAGCATGCATGATAACGCGTACTACGTACGCACCTTGGCAATGGCAGCCTCTGCATTGCCGTGGGTGGAGGCGAGGATCCGGGGAACCAGCTGCAAGAGGAGCAGGAGGAGGAGGACGACGACATGGCGGCGGCGTCCCATTGGGAGGGAAGGCAGAAGAGAAGTGAAGTGAAGCAGAGTGGAGGACGAGCAGAGGCCCTGCCTGCACCACCTGCAGAGTAGATATATGTGTACTGCTCCAGCCTCCAGCTAGCTTTGGCTGCTCGTCTTTCCACGCTGCATGCGTCGTGTCACTTCACCGGCGCAGCTACACGGAGCTACGGAAAAAGCCTACCGCATGCATGCATGATTGCATGTGTATACTAGGACTGGATCTGACTCTTGCTCGATCGATCTCCGGGTGCTCCATCGACTGGACCGGACCTTGAGATGACACGGACTAGTGCACTACCTACTACACCAAGGGGCATCTAGCCCCACCATGGTTGTGGATAGATAATGACAAACAAATTTAGCTATTTAACTTTGCAAAACGAGGCTAAATAGAATTTTATACACCACATTTGGAAGTACCAGAAGTATTAGAGGTGATGTCGTGATCCTGACAATACTATGAGAGTATGAATGTAGAGCAATCGTTCTACCAAACGGTGCAAATGTAGAGGTTGACAGCTGGGTCGCCGCAGCAAAGAAGTGCCTCCTTATTACACGAAAAATAATTATTCCTCCACCTGACAGCGGGGACCCACCGGACAGGCCACCGTATTTCGCGAAAAAAAACGTTTTCCCCCCTGACTGCTGGGACCCACCAGCTACACCTTCGCACGCAAGGAAGTGCGTTCAGGAAAAAAAGAAACGGTTCACCCCGCTGACTGCTGCGACCCACCAGCTACATCTTCGCACGCAAGGAAGTGCCTCCGGGCAAAAAAAAAACGATTCGCCCCCCTGACTGCTGGGACCCACCAGCTAAATCTTCGCACGCAAGGAAGTGCCTGACAGTCGGGACCCACCTGGTCGAAGCGTACGTAGCGTTGTCATTCTGGTCGCGAACGTGTACGTACATACTGGTCGATGTAGAGGCGCGCACGTGTCGTAGTAGAGGCGCGCGCGTAGCATGTACACGTACGTACAACGGGCAGGGTGCAAGAAAGAAAATACGGTCACGTATGTGTACGTACGGCCAGGGCTCGTGTACATGGCTGGGTCGGAACGGAGAAACAACATCGTCGTCGTGTTCATGGGGAGGCAACGGAATGCGTCGTGTTCATCGGGAGGCAACGAAACGCGTGGGAGCCAACCGGCTGGGTCGGAACGGAATACGTGGTCATGTTCATCGGGAGGGCTTGGACGGAACAGGCGATAAAAACGAGGCCATTTCGAGACTCCTCGTAATGTCCGTGGTCACATCCGGGACTCCCAACTACCTTCGGTACATGAAAACACATAAACTCATAATACCGATCGTCACAGAACTTTAAGCGTGCGGACCCTACGGGTTCGAGAACTATGTAGACATGACCGAGACACGTCTCCGGTCAATAACCAATAGCGGAACCTCGATGCTCATATTGGCTCCTACATATTCTACGAAGATCTTTATCGGTCAAACCGCATAACAACATAGGTTGTTCCCTTTGTCATCGGTATGTTACTTGCCCGATATTCGATCGTCGGTATCTCAATACCTAGCTCAGTCTCGTTACCGGCAAGTCTCTTTATTCGTTCCTTAATGCATCATCCCGCAACTAACTCATTAGTGGCATTGCTTGCAAGGCTTATAGTGATGCGCATTACCGAGAGGGCCCAAAGATACCTCTCCGACAATCGGAGTGACAAATCCTAATCTCGATTTATGCCAACTCAACAAGTACCATCGGAGACACCTGTAGAGCACCTTTATAATCACCCAGTTACGTTGTGACGTTTGGTAGCACACAAAGTGTTTCTCCGGTAATCGGGAGTTGCATAATCTCATAGTCATAGGAACATGTATAAGTCATGAAGAAAGCAATAGTAGTAAACTAAAACGAACAAGTGCTAAGCTAACGGAATGGGTCAAGTCAATCGCATCATTCTTCTAATGATGTGATCCTATTTATCAGATGACAACTCATGTCTATGGCTAGGAAAAATAACCATCTTTGATCAACGAGCTAGTCAAGTAGAGGCATACTAGTGTCACTCTGTTTGTCCATGTATTCACACATGTATTATGTTTCTGGTTAATACAATTCTACCATGAATAATAAACATTTATTATGAAATAAAGAAATCAATAATAACTTTATTGTTGTCTTTAGGGCATATTTCCTTCAAGAATGTAGCAGTGGGTGGCCTTGGTGCTGCTGGTGCTTCAATATTGGTGCCTCCCAGCTTGTGCTCGTGTGTCTTGTTTTGGTGGAGGAGGGCCTACCCTTGAGTGTGGGCAGGTGATTGTGATATGGCGTGAGTGATACACTAGGCTAAAACTCTGCACTCGAGGACCGCCAAAGGCGATGGTCATGGTGTTGTGCCCCACTCGTGGGAGTCGTTGTCGTCCCCTACCCCGCACCAGGGCTCCGGGTTATTTAACCGTCTCTTCGGTCTCGGCTGCAGCGACGCGTTGTGTCCTCACCCTCCTATGGGCGCTGTTGTGGAGCTTGGGTCCCTTCGAGTCGCACAGTATCGTCATCGCCAGGCTAGCCTGGATCCAAACTGGAAGCTTCTTTGGCTTTGGCGCAGGTTGATCTCGCTTGCCTCTTACTTTATACACGGGTCCTCGCCGCTCACTGTCCTTGTTGTCCATCGACAACATCAACGTTCCACGGCCCGGAGCAGGAGGGCATGCGGCTCTCTTCGGCGGTAGCTTGGTGGGTGTGATGCACCAATGCCCGACGGTTTCCAAGGAGGCGCAGTTTCGTTTCTTGTTAGTAGTCTAGTACGGTTACATTTTTGTGGGGTGTGCCTACTTTTACTCTTATACTTTTTTTTTGATCTGCTTTATATAAGAGGGTTTCCTCGTCACCTTGTATCGATTTTACTGTGCTGCTGTTATGTGACCTACATATGTGGGACCCGATCGATCACAGGTTTCCTCGGTGAAATGGAACCGAGGAGTGATCTCTCCCGCAAAAAAAAAAGGAAAAAAAAAAGAACCGAGGAGTGATCTCTCTGCCTCTCCAAAAGGAATTCTGATTGTGTTTTTTTTTCTCATATCAAGTTTTGAATGCTCACCACGTACGCCACGCAAGATGTGGTAGTTCCAAATTTATTTCTATATATGTAGCGTGTCCTTTCAATTAACACATAACAAGTTACCTTCTTACGAAAATTCTTTTAACTAATTAACGTGTGTTATCACATGTTAACAGAGAAAGGAACCATGTTAGCCACAAGCTCGCTCGGATCACGACGCTTGGAGACTTATACGCAACCAAATTTGTTTTACTCCAAAGGCCCAGGTGTTGAAAATTTGCAACATTTGGTGCTGTTTTGGAAGGTTGTTGTAAATTTGGAGTTAAAAAATTAGAGATATGGCACCTGTTGAAGCACTTTTTTTTGGGCCCAGGTGATGTAAAAAGCGACTAGGCCTTATTATTATAGCTTATAGGGCACCTTTTAAAGGTGCTCTTATGTAATCTTGACGCTCGTGGTTGATGTATGAAAAGTTTTCCTTCAAAAAAAAAAAACTCGATCGTTTTTCTTGAAAAGAGGGTTAAAGCCCCTGCCTCCTTACCAATTGACGCAACTTTCAATTGTTAAAAGACAACTGCTTAGATATAGGAGAGTAAAGTATTCTCTCTACTTCAAAAAACAAAGCACATTATTTGGTACATCATAAGTTGTTCTTGGCAACGAAATACAATACCTACCCGAAAAAAAAAAACACTGTACCTGGTACTTTTTTCTACCAGCAGCTGCGAGGCTTTGTGAGAAGATTGCTAATTTTTGCACATGTTATGTATGTGCAAGAAACATTACTAAAAAAAGATACATTCTACTTGAGTTGTACTAGTGTTGTGTGGATGCGGAGAATGAACTACATACGTAATTAATTAACCGATTAATTAATAAGATGGAATATTAATTAATTAATTAAGAGAGAAATAATGGTGAGGATGATGAGTTAGAATTAGAATGGCTTCTCCCCGTCGTAGTTCCCCGGCGGGTAGTAGCTGCAGACCATGAGGGTGTCGCCGCTGGTGCAGGTGACGCGGCCGCAGCCGACGGCGGTGGTGTGCTTCCAGACGACGGCGGTGTAGTGGCCGCACTGCTTGCCGGCGTCGCAGCTGTTGGTGCCGTAGTGGTAGTTCTGCTTCTCGTCGCTCCACTCGTCGACGGTGTGGCGCCACGTCCACGTCCTGCCCTCGCCGTACATGAGGTTCTCCCCGTACGGCCCCGTCGAGTGCTTCAGCGCGCAGTCCCCCTTGCGCTCGTTGGCGTAGTGCTGCGCGTACTGGGCCACCGTCGCGTTCCACCTGCATCCACACATCCATGCAGTTCGGCGAGTTGTCATCATCGTCTCCGGCGCCGGCCACCGCGAGATGCGTGCATGCTTGCAAGTCCAGAGCTTACGTGAGAGGGGGCACATGCTCCCTGGCGCGGAACGCGTTGTGCTCCTTGAGGATGTTCTCGATGGCCTTGGGGCTCAGGCCGTCCACCGGCTCCCCGTCGTCGTCCACCTGCTTGTTGGCGCCCCCGCCAGCGTACGATCCGCCGCTGGCACTCGGCTGCGCGGGCACAGACGGCGTCGCCGGCTTCTTCCACGTCGGCTCCGGCACCCACTTGGTCGTCTGCGTCTCCGGCACCCACTTGGTCGTGTGCGACTCCGGCTCTGTCGTCGGCTGCTGCGGGATGTAGCTGCCGGTGAACGCCCCGGCTAGGGAGGGCTCCGGTAGGGAGAACCCCGTCTGCGAGACGTATTCCGGCTTAGCGAGCAGATTGTTGGGCACTGGCATCACCTCCGGCTGCGGCTGCGGGAGGAACGGCTGCGGGTTCGTGGCCAGCGGCTCCACCACCTGGGTCGCCGCGGCAGGCACGTACTCGAATTGGCCGTCGGCGCGGCCGGCGATGAGCAGGCACACCACGGCCACGGCGGCGACGACCGCCGGTACTAGTTGATCGGCGTGCATGGTCGGTTAACGTAAAGTGGGCGGGATTCACTCCTTTTTTAGAATTTTTTGCATGCTGGCGCGTACGTGTTTATGTACCGAGAGAGAGATGCTAATTCCGGCAAGGATTGGTGGCCACTGCTATTTTTTCGACCAATCACACTACAATGGATGTCGAGCACTGCTAGACGGACGATAAAATACGGACGATTCATGCACGACAGTGAAATCCAGCCACGCATGCATGTGTACAGGGAAGCAATGGCCGCTGGATTCTTAATCGTCCTCGCATCGTCTACTGTTTTGTCGTCTGTAGAGGAGTTTCGATGGATGTCCTAAACCATATTGACGGCAATGGGCGTCCTAACTGCCAAAGGAGCAAGGTAAAAAGAGCGTGCACAACACGCGTCTAGTAAGCATGCAACACACGTCTTAATAACTACTCCCTCCATTCCGAATTACTCGTCGCAGAAATGGATGTATCTGGATATATTTTAGTTCTAGATACATCAATTTCTGCGACAAGTAATTTGGAACGGAGGGAGTAATATAAATGATAACAACCAGACAAACTATATTGGATGTTTTAGAGTTTCGCTATAACTTCAAATATCGTGTCAACAAAAACTGATTTCTATCCATTGTTTTGATCGTGCATGGTATTGTGAAAATTCCACTGATCACATGAACAATAAAAGGTATAATCATTTCATAATGCAATGCAACTTGTGCTAAAGGACAAAGAAATGGAAAACCTTTACCATAAAAAGATAACGCAGTAAACTTGTTGAACAATCACAAAATCAAGACAACAAATGAATAAATAGGTCCTTCTCCAATTTAGGCGCGAGGCAAGGTGGAGGTAGCTCCAGTAATACTTGTTCGGCTTCAGCTGCACCCAACTCTTCTCGTTCTTCCTCCTTACCAGCTACAAATTGTACTCAACCACATCAAGGATGCATCTATGCCTCCATACTATCATCTACACCATCACCATGATAACCAGCATCAACTCCTTACGCTCTTCTTCGTCCTTTCGTCACCGGTGAGAACCCGTAGCATGTCCAACCACGTCACACACCTCCCTTGGTATGCACCACCATGTCATGGTGGGGTGCGTCCAATGCTGATCCAGGTGCGACCGGATAGGTTAGCAGAGTGTCAATGCTACATTTAGAGGAATTTTACAACTACAACATACATGTAAATTACCAAAGAATGATAGTCAAACTACCAGGTTAGAAATGTAAATTATCGATTAAGAAAGATGTTGGGGTGTTCAATGCACTATGAGGAAAAATGACTAATTATGAAATTCAAGTAGAAGTGTTCACAATGGGACATTGTTTCTGGAGTGAGGCATACCGTGTCACTAAAATTGATGTTAAGAAGGCAGTCGAAACTATTCTCCGAGCAGATGTAATTTTGCATATATATTTATTATAAATGGGGTTAATTCGATAAATTCCACTCCAATTTTCGTGATTCCGAAAATGCCACTCCAAATTCTAAACTCGGAATAATGCCACTCCAATTCTCACACTTCAGCTATCTGAGGTCATTTTTAGTCAAAAAATGTCTTTTATATGTCCCGAATTTTTCTTTTGGGCGAAAATTCCCTTGGCCCCAACATACTCAGAACCACCGATACCGAGCCCCAGCCACCACCATCGCTACCTATTCTTCCTCCTGTTCTCCTCTCGATCCCCTCCTCTGCCCCGGCTGACCCAAACCCAACCTCGCAGCCCTAGCTGTCTCCGTGCTGCTTAGCGCCGCCTCCCTCCCCTTCATCCCCGCAGCTGTCAGTGTCGCTCGCCTCACGCCCATGCCTATTCCTTGCGTCGCTGGCTCCCCACAGCAGCGCCGCCGTAGCTCTTCAGGCAACCACCTCGCGCAACACCAACATGGCCTTGAGAAATGTAACTAGGTGGAGCTCCTCACTGTTTGCTTCTTGGAGTAATAGCAAGGGCAGCGGAGAAGAAGGCGACACCTGAAGAATGCACACAAGATGATGTGTGAAATTCAGCAAAGAAATGCTGAGATTTTATGTGATGTAAATAGTAGGGAGATTGGAAACATTGTAGTTGTAGATGTAACCTGTGTTTTTGTGTGCTTGTATGTGTGCACTGCTTCTGGTGGCTGTGCAAAAGTGTAAACTTCTTCTCTGTCTATGATGTACAGTGAATGTGGTGTTCAAGTGAATGGAGCAAAGTAAACTGTGAATATAATGTGCATTGCTTGAAGATGAAGAGATGCATAAAGTTAGTGGAAAATTTTGACATGACCTTAGTGAAAATACAGATAATTTGCATCAGACTACAAAGTGATAATGTTCTGCATAATAGTAGATGAACCAAAATAGTCTTAAAATTCGAGCTCCAGCTTGAGCTACCACACACAAACAGCTAGCCCAAACACCAGTTCAAGTAACAGTTTGAGCTACAACACACACACGCATGGTCCAGAACAGATTACAAGTAAGCATATTCATCCCCCAAGCCAATGAAGCAGATTTCTCTTGGTTCCTAGAGTTCCTAGAGTCTTCTTCTTGACCGGACTGTTGGTATTGGTCTTCACAGGAGTCTTCTGCCTGCAGATACAATTTAAGCATGTGCAACAACTAAGTATAACCCTGCTGCACGGGCACAGACGGCGTCGCCGGCGTCTCCCACGTCTCCGTCGAGGTTGGCGTCGCCGGCGGCTCTGGCGTGGTCGGCGTCGCGCCGGTGCGGTAGAAATCGCCCTGGTCGCGCGTGGGCGTGACCGGCTCCGGTTCCCTCGTGGCCGTCTGCTTCGGCTGCGGCTCGGACTCCGTCCCTGGCTCCGGCTCGGTCGTCTGCTCCGGCTGCGGCTCCGCCTCCGTCCCTGGCTCCGGCCTAGGGAGCAGATTGCTGGGCACTGGCATCACCTCCGGCTGCGGGAGGATCTGCCCGGGGTTCTGGTTCGCGGCCAGCGGCTTCACCTCCTGGCTCGCCGCGCCAGCAGGGACGTACTCGTCCTGGCCGTCCACGCGGCCGGCGATGAGCAGGCACACCACGGCCACGGCGGCGACGACCGCCGGTACTAGTTGATCGGCCTGCATTGTCGGTTAACGTAAAGTGGGTGGGATTCACACCTTTTTTAGATTTTTTTGCATGCTGGCGCGTACGTGTTTATGTACCGAGAAAGATGCTAATTTCGGCATGGATTGGTGGCCACTGCTATTTTCTGGACCGATCACATTACAATGGATGTCCTAAACCAGATTGACAGCAACGGACGTCCTAATTAACTGCCAGAGGAAAAAGGTAAGAAGAACGTGTGTAACACAGATGCTAATTCCCAATCCTATCCTATATACACCTAGGAGATCCATTCCCCTCACATAGTATACCAAACATGTTCGGCAATTGGTTGCGGGGTATTGATAAATATTTTTTTACTTATATTCTTGTGGGGCGGCTGCCTTTTGTTGGAAATTGTGGCTTACCAGGAATGATGTGGTTTTAATAATAAATGTATTACTCCCCCGCAAAAAAATAAAAATAAATGTATTACAGGTTATTCATGTATGTACGCGATGAATAATCGGTCGACAGAAAAGAGTGCGTGCCTCTCCTCCTCCAAGAAAGAAAGTTAGCGTTTGTGCCTCTCGCCGGTGCCGGCGCAGGTCCGCCTCGTCTTCGGTGGCCCTAGGGCCATGGAGACGCGGTGGATCCTGGCAAGGGTCGGCGGGAGGGCTCCGTTTTAGTTGTTTTTTTTTTTTCAATCTTGTTAGGGTTTGTGTCCTACTCAGGAAGGCGAGACGGCGGCGGCTCCCTGAAGATGGAATAAAGGTCTCCCCGCCTAGCCCCCGTTCCGGCGGTGTGTCTAACATTGTTGGTGGGCGTGTGGAGGTATGTCTCCGGCAGATCTATCTTTGGTGGATTTGCTCGGATCTTGTCGTTGTTCGTCTACGTTCGTGTGTCTTCGGTTTGGATCCTTCCGATCTACGTTATTTTTAATCGGCGGCGGTTGCTGTTCTAGGGTGCTGGTCCTATGGGGCCTTAGCACGACGACTTCCCGACTGTCTACTACAACAAGTTGTGCCCGGCTCCGGCGATGGAGGGGCGATGACGGCGGCGCCTTGGCTCGCTTCAGTGCTTATAGTCGCCGCTAGGTGGTTTACAAATCTGGATGTAATTTTATTTCTGGTATTCGTTGTACTGCCATGATTGAAGATGAATAGATTGGAAGTTTTTCGAAAAAAAAAAATGTATGTACGCTGATGGACTTGGTCTATCCTCCAAAAGTCGGAGGACAGAGATCTTTTATGATGGCATGTACACGACTGGAGCGTGCACGTCACGCCAGGAGGTTTTCTCACTTCATGGGTAGCGGTGTAATCTACGTATATGATCTACCCCACCATAGGTTGTAATGATTTATTTTTTCGGCAAAACAATGTTTATTTTTCGGTCGTTTGGACTTGTTGACTATGTGCATCATCTATAATCTATAATACCTAAATAGTTGATCTCCATTACTTCTAATTCTCTCAACACGCAAGCCATCCACCTCACCAAGTCTACCACGTCAGCATCCACTAACAATATTTTTCAGCCCATGGAAACCTTATTTCATTATCATTTATTCTCTCAATATGCAAGCATCCCACTTCACCATACACTGATATTTTTTGAGCCCACGCGAACCATACTAATATGTTTATTTTTGTCACTGGTCATATGTAGTAGATTAGATAATTACTTAATTTATTTACTTTCAAAAGGTTATGAAATGCCTTGATTTACACAGAATGCAAGTATGGAATATTTATATATTAAAATTAATAGTTTTTGATTTAGATCTTTTCCTTCATATATAATATAAGTCGTCTCTAATTAATCTTTATATTTCCGCAGCAACGCGCGGGATAATTACCTAGTATAATGTAGAGGCCGGGCATTCTTTTGATGTGGCTGTATCATCTTGATAAATCAATTCAATAAAATGTCCATTATCAAAAACAAAATTATCTCCACATGAGCAACCCAGCCATATCATCAAATTTTAACGTGGAATCGACTGAAGACGAGCCGTCTCTCCGTTTATCATCTGTTCGGTTACCAGAATACAAAGTCGATGGAAGGCAGAGATGTCCGTCCATTTCTAGTCATAAAACACAGACCCTCTCTCTCCATTGACAACAAAAAGCTACCGCCTCTGTTCCTCAAGTTTCAACCGATTGACCACTCTCTCTCTCTCTCCCAAAGAAAAAGGAACACCAATTTTCTCTCCGGTGGCTGAGAGCCAATCTGGGCGCTCAGCCGGCACGGCGGTTCATGCGGCTTGGCTCCGCAACTCCCTGGGATTCTCTGGGGCTATGCTCCCTCTCCGGTGTGTTGAGATGGGTCGTCGATACGGCGGCCGCGGTGCCCTGGTACTCCGTACTCATCTCTGGTATCTATTCTGTTGTCGTCTCAACTACTTCTCTCTTTCCCCGTAGCTATCTCAACTAGGATAGATTGCATCTTCGTGTAAGCCACGGCAAGACATATTGCCTCATATCAACATATACCTCACGCGGCTTCTCAAGAGTAGGAACGCTTCCCAATCTTAAAGGGTAATCAGAGCCACATCTTCCCAACACATCTAGCCGCATAACAAAAACCCAAACCACATCAATGCCGCCTCCATGTCTTCGTCAACGGCTGTCACCCTCAACCTTGATGCGCTGCCATCTCATAAGCTTGCAAGAGGAAACTTCATCCTCTGAAGGCGCAGATCCTCCCAGCCCATGCGAGGTGCGTGGGTGGCTGGTCTCTGGACAAAACCGATGCCGCTCTGCCCAAGATGGTGGAGATCATACAGGCGGACATGACTTTAGCCATGGGGCTGAATCCTCTGTACAGGCCCTGGATCATTGGGAAGGAGTCCACCTTCGATCTATGGACAACGGTGACGACCCTCTTGACCTCTCAGTCGTAGTCTCAGACTACAAATCTCAGAATTGCGATCACCACCACCAAGAAGGGCACCATGACGATTGCTGCCTATATGGCGAAGATCAAGAGCCATGGAGATGAACTTGCAGTTGCTGGTCGTCCGGTGTTAGATACGGAGATGCTGGACAACATCCTTGCAAGACTAGGCCGTGACTACGATTCTGTAGTTGCGGCTATTCGACGGAATTTTGTACCACAAAAGACAAGTTAAAGGCACGTACAATGGTGCTATCTTAGAAGTGCCACGTAGGATAAATGATGAGGTGGAGAAGAGAGAGCTCATAAGAAAAGGTTTGTCTTCTCGTCTTTAAGAGAAGACAAGAGATGATCTCTCTTAGCACAATATGTCACGTCACATTTTTAGAAATGACCAGTTATTGAAGATAAGGCTAAGAGATGACCCATTAATATTGTAAGCATTTTTTTATCATCTCTAAATTACATGCAAAACTTAAGAAAAGACTACCTTATCAATTATTGTACATGCCCTTATACTTGTGCATGGTATTTAAAAATGAAGGAAGAAAAGAAGAACAAAAAATCATGGATAGGCGACTTTCTTTCTTTCTCTCCTGTTTGACCAACCTCCATAAATTAATCTTGAATTTGGAAGATTTTTTTCTTTTCTTAAATGCAAGATATACAGGGAGGAGAAAGATATAAACGTACGCATGAGTACAACATTAGTATGCATCCGCTAGCTCATCCTCTAATTAGCTTTACGTGCTCAGATGACGAGAAACGACGGCCGCCGAGATGGCGCAAGCCTGACCGAGTGAGGAGGAGAAAAACGCCCAGGAGATGCACCATGGAGGTACGTGGACGGAGAGGACGAGATCACACCCAGCCGAGAGAGTCGTGCCCACGGCGTCGACGCGTACACATGTGAGAAGACTGGCGGGAGGACGCGGCGGCAGCGGCAACGATACCCCGTCCGAGCACGAAGTTGCGACGGCAACACACGTGCTGCGTGTCAAGTCCAAGCTAGCTCTTGAGATGGCATTTGGAGACATGTTGCGCTGCCATGCATGTCCAAGGGCACGTAGGGTGCTCTTCTATTCAATGATTCATGCATATCTTGCTTTTTTTTCTTCTCCGTTCTTAATTTACCAGGCACCATGGAGAGAAGGAGATGCGCCTGTGGTGCGGCAGCGTCGCCGAGAGCTGAGGTGTGTGACAGAAGGCGGCAGACGACGCACCGAGCAGAGAAGGCCACGGACGATGTGGCGCTCTCACGCACACGCACCCTACGCAAACGACGCCATGCGTTGAACTGAGGACGCAGAGAAGAGACAGACACACGCCTGTGGTGGCAGTGTCAAGGAGAACGCCACTGCGCTGGCGACATGCTGTGGCGCCTCAGGACATGGAGCGCACCATGCCATGGAGACGAGCACGCCGCCGAGATGTCGGGGTTGCGGGCATCTCAAAGCATATGCACGTGCAACAGCTACCACGCGCTCTTCTTTTCCCTTTGTCTCCTTTTCTTAGCAGGACAGGAGAGGAGAGGACAGGACAGGACACTGTTCATGGGAGGAGAACATCCTCGCCTGGCACGTCATCGACCGCGCTCATGTTTCCAGAGGAGATGACCGCGCTTCATCATTGTCATATTGTTTTGCATGATCATGTTCCACGTACATTCATTCACACAAGGGACTTTGGCGGTGGCGATGATGGCCGCGCTCATGTTTCCAGAGGAGATGGCGTGGTCCTGTCATCACGGGGGATGGCACCGCCAGACCTGAAGACCACGTCGAGGCACCGCTGGACCTTGACTTCACCAAGCCCATCATTCTCTCTCTCTTTTTTTTTCTTTTTTGAGAACAAGGCAGCGCTAATTGATCAAACAAACAGATTCAGTACAAATAAGTTGCCGAATACAACTCGGCACCTCGCCTACCCATATAGCGCTAGCTTCATGAACCGAAGACTGGGCGAGAATATGAGCGACAACATTTTTTCTTGAACCAGTAAGACTTTATTCCTTAAATAATAGCTAAGTGATTTGCAATGGAGTGAGAAATAAAGTCAGGGATAAACGATTCCCAAAAAATAGAAGATTTATCACTAAAGGATTTTTGCACTAATCTGTGTGCCATCTCATTCGCCTCGCGGAAGCAATGTGAGTATTTAACGCTAGCAAAATCCAGAGCTGGCTGCTTACATTCTGCCACCATAACCCCATCAAGTCCAGCATGAGCATCCGGATTTTGTACTGATTCAACCACAAAGCTGTTGTCTGATTCAATTAGGACCTTATTGCATCTGATCTTCCCCGCTAAGTGTAGGTGACAACATTACAGACTCGGGAAACATGAATAAAGGAAATAGACCCAAAGAAACGAGCCTTCAACTTGATGCCCTGAACCACCGAAGCAATATGAGATCGGTCAGGAAATGAAGCATTAGTCTAGGATACGAGAGTCTGACAGTCGGAAGCAAGGATCAAACCATCAAAACCAGCTTGAAGAGCAAAGGATAGAGCATGCCTCACTACCATAGCTTCAGCCAGTTCGGGCAAAGTGACTATCAATGGCCTGTCTACATTCAGCAGGACAACGACCCTGATGATCACGAATCACAGCACCTGCACCCATGCGGCCTAAATCAGATCGAACAGCAGCATCAACATTTAGCATGAGCAGACCTTCAAGCGGTGGAGTCCATTGACGAGCAGATGGCAAGGAGCCGAGGACTCACATCTGATAGAAGTTCTAACTTTAAAAGTGTGTTGCAAAATCAGATCCACACATGCCTTAATCTTTTCCACAATCCTGTTGGGATGCATAAACTTTTCACCATTCCGAACGGCATTATGAACCTCCTAAATGTGCCAAACAGTGACAGTGAAAACAGTGGTATGCAAATCTGATGCTTCAGATATCCACCGAAGAAGCCATGTACGAATCCTATAGAATTCCTTATGTTTCACCCTAACTCCATACTCCTCCTTAATGGCGCTCCATATTTCAGTTGCAAATTGACATCACAGAAAAGTATGCTCCATGGTCTCCACCCTCGAACAAAAGCAACAATCATACTATTGTGGCACCTCGGCTCAGAGAGACCGGAACACCCCATATTCCAGCCAAGAGATCGAGGTGAAGTCTTCTGAAATACGGCACTGCTTGGCATAGAACAAATCAACTCTTATTACAAAGAATAATAGATACAAAGGTCTGATGTTACAAAAGATCACATCAGCACGGCGACACTACGCCTACTAAGGTAGCTCTATGCTAGCAGCGGAACAACTCGTAGCAGCAGAACAACGACGAATGTGGTGAACTTCACTCTGCAGGGACTCAGGGTGGGACACGATCTAGCTCGCATGATCGGCAACCTCTACAAGCAATCAATCAATCACGACATCACCTGCAATCTGGCATGACATGTCAGGTCAGTACATTGAATGTACTTGCAAGCTCACAACAACCAAAAACATCAAGGCAAAAAAACAACATAGCATTTAAACAGGTTAATTAATAAACAACTACTATGATGAATCAAATACTAATCATGATATGATACTACTGAAATTATTGCTGAACCATCATCTCAAGAACTATCTCACTCTTGGTTATCCGGCCAAGCAATATACCGTCTCGATCACCTCGTGATCCACCTGATCACCTCTTGATCAAAACATCCACATGGTCACCTCGTGACCACGTCACAAACTGAATGATCATCCTCGAGATCATCTCAACATCATCATCGGCATCCTGCCAAACTGTTACTGCTCACAATATCAACATATAAATCATCTAAAAGGCATTCTGTCATGTGAGTGTTGATCGAACGGTGTGACCTAGTACGAACTTGTGCCCATGATCGAGGATGCTGTCGGTGTCAAAACCGGCGGATCTCAGGTAGGGGGTCCCGAACTGTGCGTCTAAGGTTGATGGTAACAAGAGACAGGGGACACAATGTTTACCCAGGTTCGGGCCCTCTCTATGGAGGTAATGCCATACTTCCTACTTGATTGATCTTGATGAATGTGAGTATTACAAGAGTTGATCTACCACGAGATCGTAATGGCTAAAACCCTAGAAGTCTAGCCTATATGACTATGGTTATGATGATTGGCCTCTACGGACCTAGCCCTCCGGTTTATATAGACACCAGAGGGATCTAGGGTTACATACGGTCGGTTACAGAGAAAGGAATCTTCATATTCGGACGCCACACTTGCCTTCCACGCCAAGGAAAGTCCCATCCGGATACGGGTGAGAGTCTTCGGTCTTCGTATCTTCACAGCCCATCAGTCCGACCCATGTCTAACAGGTCGGACGCCCGAGGACCCCTTAGTCCAGGACTCCCTCAGTAGCCCCTGAACCATGCTTCAATGACGAGCTGTCCGGCACGCATATTGTCTTCGGCATTGCAAGGCAGGTTCCTTCTCCGAATACTCCAACACAGTCTTCGGACGCAACGAACGTGTCCGGCTCTGCAAAACAAATCCCACACACAACCGCAGAGAGTATAATATTTCACGAGTCCCATCCGCTGATAACTTTTGGCGATGCGATACCACGTCATCACCCGGTCATTATTTCGAACCGTTTTTCGGCCCGCCGCTTCGAGATGCGGCCTCATTGGCACATCCTATCAAAGCAGAGATCGTGTCCCCTTATTGCGGGATCCTCATCAATACGGTCGTGGGTAATATAATCATGCCGTTTGCACAACCCTTGGGAACAAAGCAAGTTTTAAGGCGAGTGGGGAGGCGCTTGATATTCACTGCCTCTATAAGGAGATAAGGATTCCCTTTCTTCACCCACGCCTTCTCTCTTTCTCCGCCCTTCCATTCTCGAGCTCCAGCGCCCAAGTCCTCATCTTTTCCGCCTCAAGAAAACACTCAACCATGTCCGGATATGGAGCACAAGGAAAGTGGATGGCCTCCTCCGTCAAGGAGAAGGACATCACTGAGCTTCGGGAGGCCGGGTATCTAGCGAAAGAAATCTCCCACCGGCTTCCGGCCAAGGGACAAGTCGTCCCCACCCCGAAGCCCAATGAGAGGGTGGTGTTCATCCCCCATTTCGTCCGCGGGTTAGGGTTTCCTCTCCACCCTTTTGTCCATGGACTTATGTTCTATTACGGGCTAGATTTCCATGATCTAGCCCCAAACTCCTTCCTCAACATCTCGACATTTATTGTCGTGTGCGAGGCCTTCCTCCGCATTCCTCCCCACTTCGGACTATGGCTCAAGATCTTCAACGTGAAGCCGAAGGTGGTGGATGGCCAACACGCGGAGTGCGGAGGTGCCATGGTGAGCAAGATGCCCAATGTCACATGGCCCAAGGGTACGTTTGTGGAGACCGTCAAGGAGTGGCAGAAACTGTGGTTCTATATCACAGAGCCTCACGACGCCACCTGGGCTGCGGCTCCCGAATTCAAGTCCGGAGCTCCAATGCAGCTCACCTCCTGGATAGAGAAGGGCCCAAATTGGTCTTCGTTAGACGAACTAATTGCGCTGCAAACGTGCATCCAAAGCATGGTGGATAAAACATCAAGCTCGTCAACATGATTTAGGTGATGCTAGTTCCCCGGATCCTTCCATGCCAGAGCCGAACCTGCCCTTTATGGGAATTCGATCCGGACAAGCACCGGACCTCGGAAAGGCTTTTCGGAACCACTCACGAAGATGTCTGGAAGTTGCTCTTTAAGGGAAATGAGACGCGGCAGGACATAGACTCGGATCGCGGGCACGATCTTGCCCATCCTGCCAGTGCGGTAAGTCCTTCACATCTCAAGGTGCATCCTATACTTGCTTGATCAAGGAAGATATCTAAAATTCACCATTTATTTTTCAGGGCTGGACGAAGAAGGCGGAGCGGACTCGGTGTCCGGCTCCGCTGCCCAAGGAACCAGTCATCCGACTCCTGGCGAAGATGATGGTCCCGGCGCCCTATCAGGCGCCGGAGAAGAAGGCCAAGAAGAAGGCCAAGGGGGTCCGGAGTGGCCCCCGCCTCAAGGGAGCTTTGGACGTGTCGTCTGAAGACAAGACTCACTCCTCTGCCGCCGAAGACGATGACGAGGAGGAGGAAGAAAGCAACTCTCCCCCTGATGGGGGAAGGAAGAAGAGGGCGACCTCCACAAATCTGGAGGCGGAGGCACCAAGAGGGGGAAGGCCCCCCTCGCGGATAACTCCGCATGGGACATCGACAGCAGCCCAGAGCGAGGCCCCCGAGAAAAGCCCCTGGCCGCGTCGTGAGTACCGAAAAATCCTGATGCATCCCTATATCCGGCCTCTCTACTTCACAGTTTTAACATGTTGAATTATGCAATTGAAGTCCGGCCCGCGACAGCTCCCTGTGATCCTCATCGGGGGATTCACTGGATTCAAAGGCGATGGCAAGCGAGTCACCACCGATGGCTCACTCTCCCCAGGCCAAGGGCGATGCCGAGGTGCTGTCCTGAAGGACCTTCCCTGGCCAGGGAGAGGTTCAGGAGGTCGTGAAGGTGGCGCCAGAGGATGACTCCTCGGCCGCCGGACACACGGGGGAGAAAGCCCCCATGGAGACTGGCGATGGGGGCCATATCCAATTCGACCCCCAGCCGGGTACCATCCCGGAGACCTACACAGCTCCGGGGTCAAGCGAGCAGCTTCCTCTGAAGGGAGGAGGTGTGCCTATTGCGCCGGTGACCTCTGTCCAACCAGAGGCACCAGATAATTTGCTAGAAGTGCTACGATGCGCTTCCATTGTGGAGGAACACCGTGTCCTTATGGGTACGGTGGTTGAGAGGGTCAATCCGTCAAGAGCGGACTGACCAAAGCCTGCACCAGTCTGCTGGCAAGCTTTGAGGTAAGCGACAAAGAAGAAAAAGTCATGGTATAGACAGTAGCCCCTGAGACACTGTCCGGTGTTCGGAAAGAAAAGCCGGACAGAGGATCAAGTAATTTTCGCAGGAAACTAACTAAATATGTCTTGTGTGAATGTGCAGGCGTCGTTGCTGGCCGCAACCTCTCATGCTGCTGAGGTCTCCAGACTAAAGTAGAGTCTGGAGCAGGCCGAAGAAGAGCTGCCTTGTGAAAAGGCAGCTGGACGACAAGCAAGGTATGTGGTGGCTTGCTGTATATTCGAAAAGAATAAATGATGTGTGCTCACCCAAGTGCCATGATATTTCTAGGTGCGGCGACCGAGGTCGAGGTCCGTAAGAAGGCGCTGGCCGAGGCTAAGGAGAAAGCTGCCAAGGAACAAGCCGCTCGTGAGAAGCATGATGCCAGGCTTGATGAGGTCCAGAAGGAACTCTAGGATTCCGTGAAGAAGTGCGAGTCCTTGGAACATGATGTTTCGGCTCAAGAGACCAAACTCGCCAAGGCTCGCCAAAGCGAACAAGAGGCCCGGGCCGAAGCCCAAAACACCCTCCAGGAGATCCAACAGGCCAAGAAGATCGTCGCGGGTAAGGCTTTTATTATGTAAAGAAAGTATGTGAAGAAGAGGTATCTCTTACTAACCCGGATTTGGAGTTATCTAGGGGCGTTTGCGGATCTGCCGCGCAGTGTTTCTGACGCTGCGGAATTATTCCGAGCCGAAGAGAGGAGCTCTATGGAGAAGCTGTTCTGGTCGGAATACCTTGCGCCAGAACATCCGGTGCCTTTTAGCGACCAGCTAAAACAGCTGGTCGAGCTGCATAGGGTGGCCGAACTAGCCATGATGGATTTAATAATCTGGCTGTGGCCTGCCGAAGCTATACCCAGCAGCTACTTCAGGCTCGTGAAGCGGATGGTCAATGCCTGCCCCTGGCTTGACGTTATCAAGAGGTCGGTCTGCATCGAGGGTGCGCGGATGGCCTTCGCCCGCGTCAAGGTGCAGTGGGCGAAGTTGAAAGCCGTCAAGCTCGCGATCGAGGGTCCGCCCGAGGGCAAGGAGCACCGCATGCCCGTACTATATTTTGACAATGTCCTGGAGGGATCCCGCATTGTGGCGGCACAGTGCGCCAAATATGTAATCTTTGAATGAGTACATTTGCACTATCTTTCCCTGTATTATGGAACAAGTTAATTTATGTAAGATAAATGTTTGTTTAATATTTTACCTCCTGTGCGGCTGTGTTTATGAAATTCTGAGAGTTGGCCAGTTGCCGGCTTCAGCCCCCACGTAGATAGTACGGGGGTGTTCGGGATGGAATCTAAACACTCTTGATCCAATTGTTTGGTCCTTGAAGGAGGTGTTTAGCGCAACGAACTAGGCAATCGGACTATGTGGCTTTATCACCCTCACTTAGCCATAGGAGTTTGACAATGAAAATTTTAGGCGCAGCCCCTAGTATCCGAACTAGGGTACTGTAAACACCTGATCGGGTAAGAACCGATCCCTCGCATAATACGGAAAAAAATGCTAAAGATTTGAAACCTTCGAAGAGCTGACCGGCTCTCGCCGCATCATGACAGTCAATTTTTGGCTTTCTCTGCTGAGGTGCTCATCCGGATAAACCAGGACACAGTCGCAGTAGTTCTCCCTTTACTACCCTAGCCGATATAGTGGAACGTAAGGTAGTAAGCACAGGAGCCGAGCAACCCAACTATTGACCAAAGACATGATTCGGAGCCAATGCATATAATGCTAAATTCGGGGTGCCGAACTATTATTTGTAATAAGTGTTCGGACTTTTTTGTCGTATTATGGGTCGCAATGAAGCTCCTGGCAGATTAAAGCGTACCAAAGTGTAGGCGCATAACTTTGAGAAGATTACCAAAGAAGGAAAAAAGGGAGTCCGCAGAAGTTGGGCCGCAAACTGTTTCCATTATAGTTTGATTAATACGTCAAAGTGTATTCATACACGTGGTGCAATAAGCAACCGGGCTATTTAACATGCCACTACCAAGGGAGAGCTGCGTGCGGGCCCTGAAAACAGGTAGAGTGATCGTTAAAGAGACCACCTAAAAATTCCCTTGTACGCCAGTGCTTCTTGCCATCTTGGTGTATCCGTCCTGTCGAGAGGACCAATGATCAGGTCGTCGGAAGAAGCCTGCAGAAAAGAAACCTGAAAGGATAAAAGGAAAAATTGAAAGTATGTGTGTCCGGGGGCGGTCGAGCCGTAGTGTTGATCACAAGCTAGTTATGCCTCCGTCTATGCCCATGGTATTTTGAGTGCGTAGTTATGTACGTGTGGTGCAAATGCCGCCACTTTGTTGGGACTGGGATGGAGGCCAAATTGCTAATCGAGTTCTTGACGAGCTGCGCTGTCCTGCTGCAGAGTAGTCCGGACTCGTTTGACAGTGTCCGGGAGTTCGGCCGACGAATTAAGGTTCTGCTCGAGAAGTCCGCTCTGTACTTCTACTGCTAACACAACGTTGTGCTCCTCTGTATGGAGGGAGTGTTCCGTATTTCCATTGACTATTATGACGCCGCATGGTCCGGGAATCTTGAGCTTAAGATAAGCATAGGGTGGCACCACGTTGAAGCGCGCAAATGTGGTTCATCCCAGCAGTGCGTGATAGCCACTGCGAAAGGGGACGATGTCGAAGATCAGCTCTTCGCTTCAAAAATTGTCTGGGGATCCGAAGACAACCTCGAGGGCGATTGTGCCCGTACAGCGGGCCTCCACACCTGGTATGACTCCTTTAAAGGTAGTCCTTGTGGGCATAATTCTTGAGGGATTAATGCCCATTTTGCACGCTGTGTCCTGATAGAGCAGGTTCAGGCTGCTACCTGCTACCTCTTGAGCACTGCGTTGGTTTTCCCTTGAAGAGGAAAGGGTGATGCAATAAAGCAGCACAAGTATTTCCCTCATTTTTTGGGAACCAAGGTATCAATCCAGTAGGAGGCCACACACGAGTCCCTCGCACCGACACAAACAAATAAGATCCTCGCAACCAACGCAATAAAGGGGTTGTCAATCCCTTCACGGCCACTTACGAAAGTGAGATCTGATAGATATGATAAGATAATATTTTTGGTATATTTATAATAAAGATGCAAAGTAAAATAAAAGGCAATAAAAATAGCTAAGTGTTGGAAGATTAATATGATGGAAAATAGATCCGGGGGCCATAGGTTTCACAAGTGGCTTCTCTTGAGAGCATAAGTATTATGGGGTGAACAAATTACTGTTGAGCAATTGACAAAATTGAGCATAGTTATGAGAATATCTAGGAATGATCATGTATATAGGCATCACGTCCGCGACAAGTAGACCGACTCCTGCCTGCATCTACTACTATTACTCCACACATCGACTGCTATCCAGCATGCATCTAGAGTATTAAGTTCAAAAGAACAGTGCAACGCTTTAAGTAAGATGACATGATGTAGATGGATAAACTCATGCAATATGATATAAACCCCATCTTGTTATCCTCGATGGCAACAATACAATACATGCCTTGCTGCCCTTGCTGTCACTGGGAAAGGACACTGCAAGATTGAACCCAAAGCTAAGCACTTCTCCCAATGCAAGAAAGATCAATCTAGTAGGCCAAACCAAACTGATAATTCGAAGAGACTTGCAAAGATAACCAATCATACATAAAAGAATTCAGAGAAGATTCAAATATTGTTCATAGATAAACTTGATCATAAACCCAAAATTCAGCGGTCTCAACAAACACACCGCAAAAGAAGATTACATCGAATAGATCTCCACGAGAATTGTGGAAAACTTTGTATTGAGATCCAAAGAGAGAGAAGAAGCCATCTAGCTAATAACTATGGACCCGAAGGTCTGAGGTAAACTACTCACACATCATCAGAGAGGCTATGGTGTTGATGTAGAAGCCCTCCATGAACAATGCCCCCTCCGGTGGAGCTCCGGAAAAGGCCCCAAGATGGGATCTCACGAGTACAGAAGGTTGTGGCGGCGGAATTAGGTTTTTGGCTCCGTATCTGGTAGTTTGGGGGTACGTAGGTATATATAGGAGGAAGAAGTATGTCAGTGGAGCAACGTGGGCCCCATGAGGGTGGAGGCGCGCCACGCCGGGGGTAGGCGCGCCCCCTACCTCGTGCCCTCCTGATTGCTTACTTGACGTAGGGTCCAAGTCCTCTGGATCACGTTTGTTCCAAAAATCACGTTCCCGAAGGTTTCATTCCGTTTGGACTCCTTTTGATATTCTTTTTCAGCGAAACTCTGAAATAGGTAAAAAACAACAATTCTGGGCCGGGCCTCCGTTTAATAGATTAGTCCCAAAATAATATAAAAGTGTATAATAAAGCCCATTAAACATCCAAAACAGAATATAATATAGCATGGAACAATAAAAAATTATAGATACGTTGGAGACGTATCAAACATCGCCAAGCTTAATTCCTGCTCGTCCTCGAGTAGGTAAATGATAAAAACAGAATTTTTGATGTGGAATGCTACTTAGCATAATTTCAATGTAGTTCTTCTTATTGTGGCACGAATGTTCAGATTTGATATGATTCAAGATAAAAGTTTAATGTTGACATAAAAAGAATAATACTTCAAGCATGCTAACGAAGAAATTATGTCTTATCAAAATAACATAGCCAAATCAAGTTATCCCTAAAAAATCATATGTCTTGCTATGCTCCATCTTCCCCACACAAAATATTCATATCATGTACAACCCCGGTTTTAGCCAAGCAATTGGTTCATACTTTTTAACGCGCTTCGGCCTTTTCAACTCTTACGCAATACATGAGTGCAAGCCATGTATATAGCACTATGGTGGAATAAGGTATAATGATACGAGTTATGTGGGGAGACAAAAAAAAGAGAAAGTCTCACATCAACGAGGCTAATCAACGGGCTATGGAGATGCCCATCAATTGATGTTAATGCAAGGAGTAGGGATTGCCATGCAATGGATGCACTTAGAGCTATAAGTGTATGAAAGCTCAAACAAACGAAACTAAGTGGGTGTGCATCCAACTTGCTTGCTCACGAAGACCTCGGGCATTTGAGGAAGCCCATCGTTGGAATATACAAGCCAAGTTCTAGAAAGAAATTTCCCACTAGTATATGAAAGTGACAAAATGAGAGACTCTCTATCATGAAAATCACGGTACTACTTTGAAGCACAAGTGTGGTAAAAGGATAGTAACATTGTCCCTTCTCTCATTTTCTCTCATTATTATTATTGGGCCTTTTCTCTTTTTTTATGGCCTCTTTTTTTAGTCCGGAGTCTCATCCCGACTTGTGGGGGAATCATAGTCTCCATCATCCTTTCCTCACTTGGGACAATGCTCTAATAATGATGATCATCACACTTTTATTTACTTACAACTCATGAATTACAACTCAATACTTAGAACAAAATATGACTCTTTGTGGATGCCTCCGGCAGTGTACCGGGATATGCAATGAATCAAGAGTGACATGTATGAAAGAATTATGAATGGTGGCTTTGCCACAAATACAATGTCAACTACATGATCATGCAAAGCAATATGACAATGATGGAGCGTGTCATGATAAACGAAACGATGGAAAGTTGCATGGCAATATATCTCGGAATGGCTATGGAAATGCCATAATAGGTAGGTATGGTGGCTGTTTTAAGGAAGATATAAGGAGGTTTATGTGTGATAGAGCGTATCATATCACGGGGTTTGGATGCACCGACGAAGTTTGCACCAACTCTCAAGGTGAGAAAGGGCAATGCACGGTACCGAAGAGGCTAGAAAATTGCAGAAAGGTAAGTGTGCGTATAATCCATGGACTCACATTAGCACTACTAGGGAAAACCCTAGCAGTAGCGCTGGTTTTGTGCTCACTAGTAGCGCGGGTAGGCGCGCTACTAATAAGGCGCTACAGCTACTGCTTAGCAGTAATGCGTGCCCGCAGGCGCTAATGCTAGGACGAATAGCTGCAACGTTTGTTCACTCCCACGCTACTGCTAATGTAACTACTGACAACGTGTTTTCTCTCCATCGCTACTAGTATTCTTTTTTTATTTTTTCATTTTTAGTGTATTTATTCGCCATCGTACAAATATTGATACAATACCAGTTATGAGGTTTACATCATTATGTCCATAACAGTGTGTCAAATGAAGGTGGATTAGGTTCAAGTGGAGGCAATATGTGGTGCATGTCAAAAGTATACTACTAATCCAAACTTGATCTAGTTTGGACTAGTAGTACTTTTGATGTGCACCACATGTTGCCTCCACTTGAATCTAATCCGCCAGCACAAGGTATTTAATCATCATCATGGTCATTACCACCAATAGTATTTATTTAATCACCACTAACACTAGCTAATAATAATCATCATAGTCATACCACCAACACTAGCTATTTTATCATCATAGTAATAGTGTAGCACATCATCATCCTCAAACTCATTTCTAGCTAGCTAATCACTCCTGCTGCTCTCTCTTAGGTAAAATAACATAAAACATGTGTAGCTCTCCTCCTTGATCAAGTTGGAGAATGCAGATGAACCTGTCTCCTAATCGTGGGTAGCGCCTCTGTTTGCTGCCCCCTAGTACTTCTCTGCGCTCTCCCATCACATATTTGGTCATGTCTTGCACTATTAAGCATCCGTCGCTAATCTTGAATGCACTAAAAGTAATCTGTAGGATATCTTGACCGTAAGCTGATAATACTCATGGTACCTTTAGTCTCGATCCCATAAGGCACAACATTCATCGGGAGTCCCTGTTGAAGAACATCATATGGTAACATACTTAGCAATGCAGTTTAGCTTCAAAAATAATGTATGGAAAAGATATCCAAAGGTGATAACCATATCAGGCTCAAATGCATAAGTCTTGCATAGTGCTGGCCATGTTTTGCATCCAAAATAGGTGTAGTCGTCTGAATTGTATAATTTTGCGTGGAAAATATAACCATGCTCGGTCTTCAAATAAACTTTCTTTACCTCCGTAGTATGACTGAAACCTATCTTATCCAATACAAAAACTCTTGCATGGCAGGGGATACGCTAGTAGAATAGTAAAAAAAATATAAGTTGAAGCAAATGAAGCAGATGTCATGCTTAATTACGAAAAAAGACTTGTCGTTATGACTTCATCAGTATCCACTTCAAGTTCTCGTCCAGCTTGATGTGAAGCGCCTATCATCATCTAGGAAGATTCGTCAAGACAGTCCGTGCTCGTCTTCGCAGTATTTGCAAATACCGAAATCCTTTTCGTCGTCAGACATTTCCTATGTTCATAGTTAAAACATTAATTGAAAATCGATCGAAGACAACTACCAGTATACTCAACACACAAATCCGGGGCACTCGATATTTCCTACATATTCTGGCACAAGTCATGCCAAAATTCATGGAAAAATTCGGCATGACCTTTGCTAAAATAGGACATATCGAGCGCCTGAAATTTGCCGGAACGGAAATGAATCAACACTCCGGCAAAACATAGGCCACTCAGAGGTGTAACCAGCAAACATGACCGGCCACTTGGATATTGAGCAACACAAGATATACATTTCAAAATATCTTATAGGACTCAAATTAGCATGCATTCAATAAGCAGAAGTAAATCATCTCATGCGTCCGTACATCGTCGAATATTATCACTAATACATCACGAATAGTGTCATACATATAACATCACTAATACAACTAAAAACCTAGCACACGACGGGTATCGGCGCGGGCGGTGGACACCCACAGAGAAGGAACCATCACGGGATCATAGCTCCAGTGAGATCCCTGGAGAACCTGCCAGGTATAGGAGAACCTGTGCTCCAACGCAAACAAGTAGCGACGGACACGGTGACGCACCACCTCCACGGAGTCCTCGAGCCTCTGCACCGTCACTGGCCCACGCGACCGCCACCAAAGAAGGTTCGGGTCAACGACAGGCTGGCTCCTCACCAACCTGCGCCCCCTGATAGGTAGCGCCTCCCAGTACCACCCCGGCGGAGCCCAGTCCCGGACATGGCCCATCTGGTCAAGCAAGTGTCGTCCTCCGCCGACTGGACGACGAGGGTGCGGGATAGGCATCATCCACGTCGATGCGGGAAAAATTGCTTTAACTAAAAAATAGCAACAAGTTCTTACTAACTAGTTCTTACTAAAAATAAACGTACTATAAATAAAAATATTCTAATACCTAATTAGTACCTAGTTCTTACTAACTGATTAGTACCTATGAACTACTGCCCTTAATTACCATCTAATTTGATGAACCTATAGGGGTGGAAAGTGGTAGCGGATATTCCAATTATCCAACTATAAAGTGAAATAAGTGGTCAAATTTTACTCGTTTTATGATTCATCTTAGAAATTTGATTCGTTTCCACCCTTACATGAACCCTAACTCATTTGCCGCATCCGCATCCGATTAGTTTCCACTCTTACCTGAACCCTAACTAATTTGATGCAACTAAAATAAAAAAACCCTAGGCAGAGGTAGGGGAGAGGGAGGAGCAGGCGTGCTCACCTCGGGTGCCTGCGACGAGGGAGGGGCAGGCGGCGTCGAGGTCAGGGTCGGGGCTCGGGTGCACGGTGGATGGCGGCGTCAAGGTCGGGGTCGGGGGCGGCGTTGAGGTCGGGGGCGGGGGCGGCGTTGAATCTGGGGTCGAGGCGGCGTAGAGGGTGTGCGGAGAGCGCGCGGCGGCCGACGGGCGACGACAGCGGCGAGAGTGTGGACAGTTGGTTTTGGGGGAAGTGGCCATGGGTAAGGACGAACCCCGTGGTTAAGTCAGAAGTAGCAGTAGCACGTTCCAGGAAGAGTGCTACTGCTATGTTAGCTAAGGTGTTTTCTGGGATACACGCTACTGCTACTCCTTTCTCTTTTCCCCCCTTTTTCATTTAGTTTTCTTCACATTTTATTTTTTTCCTTTCACCTTATTCTATTTCTTTCATTTTCAATTACCTTTCTATTTGCTTTTCATTTAATTTTATATCCTTTAGCAGTAGCGAGTTTAGTTTAAAACGCGCTGCTACAAAGAAAGTAGCGGTAGCGCGGTTCGTTATAGGTCGCTACTACTATGTGTAGCCTATCGGCAAAGCCGTGGGAATTTTAGTAGTAACGTGTTTAGGGCAGCACGCGCTATCGCTAGAACTTTATCTGCAGCGGTTTTCTCAAAGCGCTACATCGCTAGTTAGCACCAGCGTGCTTTTTTGACCCTCGCTACTGCTAAAGTTCTGTGTATAAGGTTTTCCCTAGTAGTGTAGTCATAAAGAACTCATATACTTATTGCAAAAATTTATTAGCCCTCGAAGCAAAGTACTACTACGCGTGCTCCTAGGGGAAGGGTTAGTAGGAGTTAACCATCGCGCGATCGCGACCGCCGCACAAAGGATGACAATCAATAAATAACTCATGCTCTGACTTCGTTACATAAAGGTTCACCATACGTGCATGCTACGGGAATCACAAACTCCAACACAAGTATTTTTCAATTCCACAATTACTCAACTAGCACAACTATGATATTACCACCTTTATATCTCAAAAAAATTATCAAGCATCAAATTTCTCATGATATTATAATTAAAGCAAATTGCCATGATGTTTTAAGACTCTCAAAATAATATAAGTGAAGCATGAGAGATCAATAGTTTCTATAAAAAAAATCTACCGCCGTGCTCTAAAAGATATAAGTGAAGCACTAGAGCAAAACTATATAGCTCAAAAAATATAAGTGAAGCACATAGAGTATTCTAATAAGTTCCAATTTATGTGTGACTCTCTCAAAAGGTGTGTACCGTAAGGATGATTGTGGTAAACTAAAAAACAAAGACTCAAATAATACAGGACGCTCCAAGCAAAACACATATCATGTGGTGAATAAAAATATAGCTCCAAGTAAAGTTACCGATGGAAGCACTACTAGAAAAACCCCTACTAATGGCGCACCTAGTATGGCTATTAATGGCGCATCTGTGATGCGCCATTAATAGCACGCCATTAGTAATTTTACTAATGGCGCACCACACCTGGTGCGCCATTAGTATCTCTGATACTAATGGCGACCATGGTGCGCCATTAGTATAAACCAGGTGCGCCATTAGTATGCCTCCCGGGGCCATGTATACCAGTGCTTTGGCATACTAATGGCGCACCACCTCTGATGCGCCATTAGTAACACATACTAATGGCGCACTACCCGTGATGCGCCATTAGTATGAATATTAGTTTTTTTATTTTTTATTTTCTGTTTTTGCACAGGTTACAAAATGTATAATTTGACAAAATATAGACAGCACACATCAACAACAGATTCATCAAATACAATAGAAGATTAGTCTTTGAATACAATTCATCATATTAGTCTCCTAATACAATTCATCATATTAGTCTCCGAATTGAAAAGACCGAACAAAGATAGAACATTATATTACAAGTCTCGAGACCGCGAGTAGCGAGTTTGTCTTCACATTACAAGTCGATATCGATCATCTAAACTACCATCACATAGAAGAGAGTTGCGGTCATCACGATGAGCATCATCACGATGAAACTCGTCTTCATCCGATTCCTCCAACGCCCTCCCTCTCCCGCTAGATAGCGGGCGATCTAGATTCGCCTCGCCCTAGTGGTGTACCCTTTGTAACTGTTACCGCTGAATCGGTGAACCTGTCTCCGACATTCCTCCCATCATCGAGACTCGAACCTTACCCTTGTACACGACATACGCCGGCATCGCTATGCACTAGCCAAACGTAAACGTTAGTACCAATTCACGCACAATACATAAGCAATATATAAGTATGCAACAGAACGATCGGAAGAGAAAAGCAAGACATTAATAGCATCGATTACATCTAAGTTGAACGACTCTCGAAACCAAAGAGACATACTACAAGTTCATTAAAGTTTAATTACAACATGAGCCAATCGATGTTTCGAACTAGACAACTCGACTCAAGGGATCGGGCGTGGATGAAGCCGCCGTCTATCGTGGGAGTCATGAAAGAACGGGCGTTGTCATCCTGCATTTGTAGCATTGTGTCGATGTCACCGTTGGACGGTTGATTTCGAGGTAGAACTGCCCCGAGTGCGGCGGACATCTTGATGGATGATTTCCGCAAACTCCGATCGGATGCTAAAGAATTCTTGTCGGAGGTCCGCGTCCCGGATTGCCGACACGCCGCGCCCAATCTTGGGTTTACTCGGTAGCGAAGTTGATGATGGTCCCGCACGATCGCCCGCATGTGATGGATGGCGTAGTAGGCACCCTTCGACCGCCAGCGGCTGCTTGACGCAGCGTAACGTCGTATTGTGGGAGAACACGTGCTTGCCGTACTTACGAATAGGCCTGGTGAAGGTGCCTCCAGATCTGGCGTGGCGGGAGAACATCATCAAGAACCTTCTTGACATTTGTGTAGTCTACGTTCAACTGACGGTCCGGGTCGAAATACGTGGCCATGGAATATTTGGGGCTTAGGAGGATGAGCGTGCAACGTGTGTCACTGCAGAAAACACGGAATGTTAAAAGAAAAACGATCGAAATGTAAGAATTCATATGTTACGGGCCGGTTGAGGGGAGGACTTACTCGGGAAAGTAAGGCACGAGGAAGTTATCCTTATCTTGGTTTGCCAGAATGACGCCTTCGAGGTAAGAACTCGCGACTTGCCGGTCCCCAGCGCTGCCCAAGATCTTGGCACGCATGTAGAAGGGGTCGACTATCACGATGTCCGGGGTCTTGTCGCGAATGATCCGCATCTCCATACTCAGCGAAAATAGCCGAACGAAGGTTCAACATAGCGTGGATGTCATCAAAACGCAGGACGGTCGTACGCCCGATGGAGTTATCCACAAAGCCCTTGCCCTCTGGCACCTTGGCCGCGAAAACCGGGTATGCCACATCCTTCTCCCCGAGACGCCGCTTCTCCAAAGAAAGAACACCGTCATGCAGACTCCGCATAGCACCGCAGCATTGAGCATATTTGTCGGTAGCATCGCCTACCCGCCACATGCACCCTCCTCGAGATATCCTACGGTGAAGGTGGCCCGCCCCGAGCACGGATCGTACTCGGTGCCGGCTGGCTCGCACCCTTCTTAGTCTTTCTTTGCATGCCTTCTTCTTCTCCTGTAATGGGACCGAGTTTTGCTCACAGACCGCCTTCTTGAGTGTGTTGGGGCTGATAATATTCGCACCTCGCCTATCGAGGCTCGGTGAAGTCGGCAGCCGGAGGCGTCTCTCGAGAGCTGAACGCCGACGGCGCTGTTGCAACTTGGCTTCTCCATGCTGTGCGAGCTAGATCGCACACGCCTTTTGTTGGGTTTGGTTCTTGAGAAGGAGGCCCCATGAAGTCGCCATCGCACCCATGCTCGGCAAAGTACTGATCGACGCTGCCAAATGTATCATAGTCGCCGCCGCCGTGATCATTGGTCACAACCCCTTTAATCTCTCTCTCTGCTACTTTTTCTAAAACAAAGGCACAAATAATTTGCAAGACATTGGCAAATAATTCAAGAATTTGAGAATAATCGAGGAAATTAATCAACTTGTAAACTGATAAAGAACATAGGTGTTATGGATAACCGTGATCTCAAGATGCAAAATGCACTTCAAGATGCCATGGACAACCTCGACTATCAAACTAAAAGATAAGTTACTAAAAACAGAATAGGTTCATTTTAAATAGAAGTTTGTAAATAGACATTTACAAACAAACATGGTAATATTATTATTAATATATCAAGTTGAAATCAAAACTTCACACCTAAACAAAATAGCTTCCAAAAAATAGTGATGCATTGACTATTTCCTAACATGCATTAAATCATAATGTATATTCAAGTGACGTATAACATCGAGACATAACTATGATTTACCGAAAGCTCAAGGAAAGTGGTACACCTTTAAAAAATAAAAATACTAATACTCATGCCATTTTAGATGCAGAGTAGTTTTATGCATCAAGACAAACACTCAAGAACAAAACTCCACACAATCTCTTTTAGAAACAAAACTCCAAAACACCCCATGTAGTAAAAATAAGTTGGCTAAGTAAAAAGAGAGCAAATATTCCACATGCCCGACATTGACAATACTACTTAAATATCACGGCAATCAGCTAACACCGCTAATTCTTCCCGAAACATTACCTTCACTTAGGGATACTATTAGCTTAGATTACATTATGGCACAACATCGGAGCATGATTCGCAGATAAGCATCGCTCAAAATGTGACAGGTAATTCAATGTGAAAAATGAATCAACTTACAAAGCAACGCAACACAAACTGATCCATCAACTACTAAACAGCTCATTAATTTTCGTAAGCGGTAACACTTAATGTAATATCCAGATTCATTGTCGATAAACAACCGCAGAATTATAAAAGTACTTCCAAAGACAAGAAATCAACACAAGACAAATGCCGTGTCCTTCACTCAATTATGTCGATCCCTGATCGACTCAAAGCAAATTAATTTCGCCCCTCGATCACCTCTTGAGGTCACGAAAGATACAAGCACAGGAATCCATAGAGATAGTCAAGAGAGAAAGAAAGTTTTACCTTGAGGAACAACACACGTACACGAAGTTCCTTTCTTCCTCGCTTCTTTGGGGAAGGGTGTCAGCGTCTATCGCTGCCGCCGAGCCGCCCTTTCCTCTTGGAGGCCCGAAAGACATGTCATTTTTTTTTAGTTTTAGAAATAAGCTAGAAATTCAGCTTCAAGATCAAACATGATGCAATAGGACATAAGATGCAATAACACCAGATTCAGCCACCCCGCTTTCTAAGGTCAGGACTTTGAAACGCGCCTTGGTGTGTTTGCATAGAGGATGTCTTGGTACTTCTGCTGCAGTAGGTACTTCAACGCTTCTTTCCTTCTTGTTCTGTGATCAAACCACGATGAGAATGCACACACACCAAAGAATATCATATACAAGAATTGCGTAAATTAAACAAGGTCGCACTCCACACTATCTATTCTTTCTTCATGGCGTAATATCATATATAAGTTTATATGTATTATCATATACAAGCCGTTGGATCAATATTAGGAAGATCCCTGGATACCAAGTGGCCCCTCTCAAAAGGTAATGACACCAAGAGGTAATATTGTGATCACAAAAGTTTCGAGCTTATCGATATGAAAATAGAGTGTGGGATAAACAGTTGATAACGGAGTTGTTTTTGGCCTATCGATGCAACACATTTTAAATATTCCACCGGCTTTGGGAATGGCCAATGATTTTGTCTCGTGCACTTTAACATAAGTGAAATTTTCTCGATCGGGCATTACTACTATGACTATGAAGAGCTGGAGCATCTTGAGGATGACTAACTCTATACAAGTCTCAAGTCTTAAATATTCCTTCGCTTTTTACTAGTAGTAATTTGTTCTATGCCTTTTTTTTCATTGTGTTTCTACATTTCCACCCTCGCAGCATTTTGAGTTGAATTCAAGGTACTTCAAAGAACTGAATCAATGTCAAGATTTCACTTAATTTAGTCGTGAGCAACATTTGTTTGCTAACTAAATTTAGCTCTGCACTTTCACTTAATAATTTGAGAGGATATATAGATAGCCTAAGCATGGATTTATCTAACCTAATTCAATAACAATGTCCGGCAATTAGTTGTTGGCTTAAATAAGTCCAATAAGGAGGCATCTATGATCGGGGAATTGGTGAAATATTCCAAGAATCAGCCAATTTTAGTAAAATGTCCGGGCAATTGAAACAATTTCAGAATAATAGATGCTTCCATATTCAGTAATAAAAAATGTTGTGAGTTTAAAGATCCAGCTCTATTGAATAAGAAACTCACAACCATGGATCCATCTATGACGGAAGTGAGGTCTGCAACTTACACCGTAACAATCGCTTCAAAACTAGTTCAAGACTCATTCAGTGCGATGGGTGACGCACGGTCTGGGACTAGCTCTCCTCGCCTCCACGGTCTCAGAGACTACTCATTTGTGCCATGACGGTGAGGTGGCAGGTGTCAAGCTGGTAGGCAGGAGGAGCGGAGGCGGGGCGCCACAAAGGAAGAGAAGGGTCGGGTCAATGAGGCGGCAGACGGAGGAGGGGAGGAGCTAGACATGGATCGGCGGCGCCATGGCCAAGGTCCCCTGATATGGATGCCTAGCCGGGCCATTGCAAAAAATCCAAGTCAAAGAAAAGTCCAAGCTTCGAACGAGGCATGGGGTAAGAAAGTCAAAAAATTTTCAGCTTACCTTGGAGGAGCGGGCTGGGTGGGGCTGAGGCAAAGGCAAGGCAAGGCTTGCACATGGGCGGCAAGCGAGGCGGCCTGGGCGGCGGGCCGAGGCTGGCGGGGCAGCGCTGGCCGGGAGAGGAGAGGGGAAGGGATCTAGGGCGCAGGGAGAGGGCGTGGGTGAGGGGAAGGCGAGGAGAGGGCGAGGGAGGAGAGGGCGAGGCGAGGGCGCAGCAAAGGTCAGGCAGCAGCGGCAAGCGGTGGATCGAGAGGAGAGGGAACCATGAGGGGAGAGGAAGGGGGATCAAGCGAGGGGAGAGGAAGGGGGATCGCACACACTAATGGCGACCTCACCGTGTGGCGCCATTAGATGTTCAATGGCGCACCTCACCGTGGTGCGCCATTAGTATTTTTTTTTATTTCAACTCGAGCCAACAGGTTATGTACCACCAGTAATCGATCCACATCAAGTCTCTACTAGCTTGACTGTCAGCTGAGCCAGCTTCACACTGTGAGGTCCTGGGTTCACTCCTGTGCTCCACAAATTTTTTTTTAGCATTTAAAAGCTGTTTGATACTTATTTGTGTTTAAATATGTTCAAACTTGTTTAAATAATAATGAATATTTTTTTTATAAGACAAGAGTATTTAAAAGCTGTTTGATACTTATTTTTTTTATAAGACGGTGCGCGGGTGCGGGGGTCGGCGCGGCAGCTTAGTAGGGGAATCGAGGTGCGGGGCTTGCTGGCGGCGGCCGGTGGACTGGGGGGTGCTCATGGCGAGGGGGCCGGATCCAAGTGAGGTGGGATAGCGATCGAGATGGAGGGGACTCGAGGTGGCTCCACAAATTTTTTTAGCATTTAAAAAGCTGTTTGATACTTATTTGTGTTTAAATATGTTCAAACTTGTTTAAATAATAACAGTAATATTTTTTATAAGACAGTAGCATTTAAAAAGCTGTTTGATACTTATTTTTTATAAGACGGTGCGCTGGGTATGGGGGGTCATGCAAGTAAGCGTTGAGTAGGGAATCGAGGTGCATGGGGGATTAAGGCGGGCGGCCGTGGACTGGGGGTGCTCACAGAGGGGACCGGATCCGAGAGGTGGGATAGTTCAAAAGTACCCATGAAATACAATCGAGAAATGAAGGCTACGATTTAAATACAATCGATCTTAGCTAGCTATCTGCTCACAATCTTCTTGCCCTTCTTTTCGCAAATGGAGTTCTTCCGGAACGGACGCCCTTAGGTAGGGTGGTCCCGCTTCTTCTTGTGGTGTATGCTACTTCATCATCGCCGCCATGTTCGATCCTCTGTCGCGCAGCATTTGTCAAGTCTTGCTCATTGGCTACTCCATCCATTCCGATGATCTTCCTTTGCCTCTCCTCACGCACAACACGACCGGGCTTTAGCGGTCGGTAATGAAGAAGCATTGGTCCACTTGGGAAGCCAGCACCATGGCTCATTTTTCAGGGTGACGCTTGCTACCAGGGTCTTGATTTGGCTTCGTATAACCATGGTGGTGAAATACCGTCCTTTTTATGACGTCTCTGGCCCATCTCGACACGAACATCGACCTTCTCCAGCAGAGCTCAGCCTCCCAGATCTCCTCGATCCTTCCGTAGTATCTGCCTCTGTCGCACGTGTAGGATTCCATCGCTACCCCGGAGTTCGATAACCATCGCCTTCATGTCCTTGGCCTCGTGTAGAATGTAGCCGCTGATATCGACGCCCATAGGTCATCGTGGTTGTGCTCGGCGCTCGCGATAAGGCGTAATATGAGTTGTTCTTCCGCCGAAGAATCTCGCGTAAAGGGTACGACGTGCTTCTCCTTGAACCAACGCGTGAAACATGAGTTGTGCTCTTTGAGTATATCTCCGCCCGCTCCTCGCTGGCCTCGGTCATTGTACGCCTTCTAATAAAGGTTTTGTGCTCTACCACCCAAGGATCGACCACGCCTATGTGTTGTAGCGACTAGGTTTGTTTTTTTCAAAGTCGGCGAGTCGACTCAAGTCGACATGCATTTCGGGCGACCTCACGGTGACCCCATCCAATGAAAGCCTGCCGAGGTGCCTGCTGACGGGCAGACCAACGGGTTCTCGATGCCCAGATAATTGCGGCAAGAGGAGATGCACTCTTCGTCGAAAGCCCCGCTATGCTTCCTCTCGACGTGATATGTTGCGTAACGTATCCTTTGATGACACCATTCATCCTTTCGAACGCATCATGTCGCAGTGAACGTCGCCCGAAAGGATGATATCCTCCACTATATGGACCAGCAGATGCACCATAACGTCAAGAATGCGGGCGGAAGTACATCTCAAGCTCGCATAGTATCACCACGATCTCTTCCTCGTAGCCTTCGAGTTGCTCTCACGCCAATCGACTTCCGAGAGATGACGTCAAGAAGTTGCATAGGCTAAATAGCGCTTTCACCGACGCACGCGCGGGCCCATGATCCCACGGATTGCAACTCGAAGTATCTCAGGCCATCAAGACGCGTGATACCATGAGACTTCATCCCGCTGAACTTCTACTTCGCTGGTCTAGGTATCTGCTTATCTTCCCCTGCAGAATCAGTAAGGAAGTTTTACTCCTAGGAGGCAGGTGAAAACTGCTCGATCTCTTCCTGACTTAGAGTGAAGCACGCCTGAGGGTAGTCATTTCCGGTCTTCTTGGCCTTTTTTGCCTTTGCGATTTACTTCTTCGTGGTCCTGCTTCGCTCATCATCATCATCATCATCATCATCATCATCATCATCATCATCATCATTAGCGTGAAGCTCCCGCCTCGATGCCCATTGATTTCAAGTTCCGCCTTGCTTTCGCCCATCTTTGGTCCTCTCCGCATGTTGAGCAGGGTACCAAGCTGACTCTCAGACACGCTCTTCGTGATATGCATGACATCAAGGCTGTGAGGCACACGGTGGATCTTCCAAGACGGCAAGTCCCGTAAAAAGCACCTCGCTTTCCATACCTTCAAGAGCTGCCTCGCGCTTTTCGCTTTTTCCCTGCTCGCGCCTTTTGCTTCTTTTTCCGCAGCAAGGCGTCTTTCCAATTTTTCAACAGCTTGTCTATTTCTCGCTTCCTCGTGACATCCAAGCGCTGGGTTCGGTTTCACCATCGAACAGATCCTTGCGTTTCTCCACGGGTCATCGCCAAGCCACCTTCGATGTCCCATGAACACGGTTTTCAAGACCCGGATCTCTATCTAGTCTGGCGATACGCCAGTCATCCATGCACCTTACGTGATCCAGAAAATCCGTGGACTACCTGCCCCGCGAGATATCCAGAATCGAGATAGTCGCACCGTCGTGAGCAAAGCGGCTCTCATAGGGAAATATTCTTTCTCGCGCGCCCCACGATTATCGGGCGTTTCCACAGCGTGTCAAGCTCCTCTTCAGCAGCCCCATATAGATTGATGTCGCTCCCTGGTTGTTTCGCCCTTCAATTAGCATACTCATGTGAATGTACTTCCTCTTCATGCACAACCTGGGGGAAGGTTGTACATCCACACAAACAAAGCCAGGTGCTAGGTGTGCTTCTCTGCTGCCAAACGGATTGATTCCATCGGTGCTCGTCCCAAAGATGATGTTCCTTGGATCGCTCCTAAATTCGAGTCTTCAAAGTTCAACGCCACACCGCTCGCATCCTTAGGGTGACTCAAAGATCTTGTCTTTTTATCTATCTCCCGATCATTTGCGCCATCTTCTCGCTTCTTCTCCTCCCTATCCGCTGCGCTAACGCAGGAGCTTTGCTACCTTAGGGTCCGCGTAGCGAAGCATGCAGACGAGGAGGATCGGAAAGTACCACACCACTTTTCGAGGAGCTTTCTTCCTCTTCTTGTATCGAGTGACGCCGACACCGACATATGGTAGACTCCGCGGTTCGTTCCCGATAAATGATGCAATTGTTCATGCACACATGGTATTTCACGTAGGTAAATCGAGAGGACACACGATTTTCTTCGCCTCCAAACTGGTCGGGCACTTGTTCCCTTTGGGAAGACGTTCGTGCTGAATAATGACATGTTCTCGTCAAGCATGCGCCGGTCATTTTGTGTTTTACCTTCATCTCCGAGAGCCATGAGCGCATTTTCAAAGCGGTATCCTCGGCCTGCATCCTTCATACAATGGAGTAACCGCCTAACCTGTTGATCCATCTTGGCTTTCTCTCAGCGCAGCTCTGGCGTATCCGTTCGCTTGAGAAGCAGCTCTGAATATGAGGGTCCGCACCCAGCCCATCGATGGTCTAGCGCCGTCGTTCACGCCGCATCATCATCTTCATGATCATGCCCGCCTCGCCTCCGCATCTTCCTCATCATCATGTCCTGCATCTTCTACATGATGATCGTACAGATCGCTGCCGTGATCATCTCCTCGGGATTCTTCGTCTTTCGCCACCGAGCCGCATGTGGTTGTGTTGCTGCCCTTCCTCATTTCTTGCCCGCCCGCATGGACGACTTCGTAGTCATCTTCATCACCTTGCCACCGATAGCCATCCATGAAACCACGCAAGAGCAGGTGGTCCCAAGACTGCGTTGAATCCGGGTCCGCAATAAGGCTCTTCAGTTTGCATCTTCGACACGGACATCTTATCTCCGCCTCGCTCTTTTGAAGCATCTCGCCCTTCAGGACCTCAAAACCTATTCACGATGCCTTCGTCATCGTAAGGACCATGGTCGTCATGGGTAGAGCAAAACGATATTTTAGAACCAAACAAAAATTTGGCATGACTTTCCTAAAAATAGGACCAAAAGAATGCTTAATGCCAAAATTCTCGCCAAACGGAAATGAATCAACATTCCGCAAAATATTGGAAACTATCGATTTCAAATACCGTACACACCTCCAAACACAAACACATATGCAACACCACAAACATATGCATTACCACTAACATACATAGATATAGGGTAGGAGAACAACATAAATATAGCTTCCCCTTACTTACCTATTAAAACAAGGTAATTTAACCACTTAATTTGAATGAATCTATGGTGGAAATGAGGTGAAAATAGGAGGCACCCGAGACAAGGAGGAGGTGGAGAGAATGAAGTGGAGAAAGTGAGTGTGGGTAGGAGAGGCTGTCCTAAATATCTTGTTGTTGCTCACTTACTAATGGCGACCTTCTGCATATGGAAAGCGCCATTAGTAGTTACAACTACTAATGGCGATTTCATCCGGATGCGCCATTAGTATGTTTGGACAAAGCGCAGTAGTTCAAAAAGTTTTATATTAATGGCGCACTCTACGTCAAAAGCGCCATTAGTAAACAACTACTAATGGCGCACTTAAGGTGATGCGCCATTAGTATGTTTGGACAAAGCGACTAGTTCAAAAAATTTCTATACTAATGGCGACTTCACGCTGGTGCGCCATTAGTAGTTACAACTACTAATGGCGATTTGAGCAGGATGCGCCATTAGTATGTTTGGACAGGCGCACTAGTTCAAAAAATTTTTTGATATTAATGGCGCACCTTTGCATGGTGCGCCATTAGTAGTTTAACTCTAATGGCGCATCGTAAGGTGGTGTGCTTATTAGAGATACTCAATGGCGCACGGGAAACGGTAGCACGGGCCATAGATCTACAACATAGATATGCAAATAATATCATGACTAAGTTCATGATAAATTAAGTCAATTTATGAAATTACTTAAGAACTCCCACTTAGATAGACATCCTCAAGTCATCTAAATGATACGTGATTCAAATCAACTAAACCATGTCCCATCATCATGTGAGATGGAGTAGTCATCAATGGTGAACATCTATATGTTGATCTTATCTACTATATGATTCATGTTTGACCTTTCGTCTCCAGTGTTCCGAGGCCAGTTCATGCTAGCTCTCATCAAGTTTAACCCGTATGCCGTGATGTGCAAAATTGTCTTGCACTGTTGTATGTGAATGTAGAGCCTATCACACCGATCATCACGTGTGTCTAAAGACGATTTAACTGTAGCAACGGTGCATACTAGGAGAACACTTATACCTTGAAATATTGTTTAAGGGATCATCTTATAATGCTACCACCGTAAAAGCAAAATAAGATGCATAAAAGATAAACATCACATGCAAGCAAAATATGTGACATGATATGGCCATCATCATCTTGTGCTTTTGATATCCATCTCCAAAGCATCGTCATGATCTCCATTGTCACCGGCTCGACACCTTGATCTCCATCGTTGCGCCATGGTGGTCGCTCACCAACTAGTGCTTCTACAACTATCGCTATCGCTTAGTGATAAAGTAAAGCAGTTACATGGCATTTGCATTTCATACAATAAAGAGACAACCATAAGGCTCATGCCGGTTGCCGATAACTTTTACAAAACATGATCATCTCATAAAATAATGTATATCACATCATGTCTTGACCATATCACATCACAATATGCGCTGCAAAAACAAGTTAGACGTCCTCTACTTTGTTGTTGTAAGTTTTACGTGGCTGCTACAAGCTTCTAGCAAGAACCAGTTTACCTACGCACAGAAACCAACGGTGATTTATCAAGTTTGCTGTTTTAAACTTCAACAAGGACCGGCCGTAGTCAAATCGATTTAACTAAAGTAGGAGAAATAGACACCTCTAGCCACCTTTATGCAAAACTAGTTGCATGTCCGCCGGTGGAACCGTGTCATGAACGTGGTCATGTAAGGTTGGTCCGGCCGCTTCATCCAACAATACCGCCAACCAAAATACAACATTGGTGGTAAGCAAGATGACGATCACCACCCACTACTCTTTGTTTTCTACTCGCATATCGCTCTACACATAGAACCGGCTCTGGATGCCACTGTTAGGAACGAGTATGCAATTTAAAAAATTCCACGCCACGCAAGATCTATCTAGGAGCATAGCAACGAGGGGAGAGAGTGTCTACGCACTGTGAGACCGTAGTTGCTTTGACAACGCGTTGATGTAGTCGAACTTCTTCTAGCTCCGCCGATCAAGTACTCGAATGTATGGCACCTCGAAGTTCTCGCACATTTTAGCTCGATGACGCCCTCATCCTCTTGATCCAGCAAGGTGTCGAGGAAGTAGATGAGTGGAACACCCCAAAATTTAACCATGTTTCGTTTATTAAAATTTTGCCAGGAAATTAAATTTTTATTTTCTGGATTTATCTTTGATTTCAGAACCTTTCTTTTCTGTGATATTGTGGAGTTTTTGCCCCAAGTAAAAAATTTTCAAAACTATTATTTGGACTTGTATACCCTCTCTTGAAATATTTCTTTATATCTGGAATTATTTATATAATTATTTTCCATGAGCTCTATTTCTCTAAAATGATCTTTTTTCATAAGATTTAGGTTCCTTTTGCATTGCAACCCTTTGATAAATTCATTTTAAAATCCCACAAAATTTGGGGATGACATGTGATGTCCCTAAATCACTTTTGTGCAAAAATATTCCTTAGTCATTTGGAGATTTTGAGTTTTACCACAAGTTTTAAATCTGATCCAGTTGCACTTTTGCACTACAACCTATTTAAATATTTCTTTAAAACTTCCACCAAAATTAGGGGATGTTAGTAGGAGTATATTATTCCACTTTATGCAAAAATCCACTGGTGTTATTTGAAAATTTTGAGCAAAACATCCTCTTTGCTCTCCTGGTCCAGCTGGCTTTTTCTCAAAGAACTCTAATTTTTGTTGCTCTAATGCCCATGATCTTCCTCCTACTTATTAACCATTCTGCAAAAACCCTTAAGTCCAGGAGAGTGGACCCATTGGAGTAGTTTTGGTCCATGAAACTATGCCCTTTCTTTCTCTAGAAATGGTTTTCTCAAAACAAATTGCACTAGCAAGTTTTTGTGTTTGACAAACTAACCTTGACACCTCTTATTCATCCAAAGAGGCACTAGTCTGAGTTTTTGGCCACCCCAAGAATTGCCTAGATGCCCTTGGCATTCTATCAAACACCTTGAGTGCATGAACAGATTTGGCATGATGTTTAGCTTGCATTGTGAACTTGATCCCATGGCCTAACCAAAGATGTCCCATGGCTTTACCCTAGCCTATAGCCCCACCCCGCTAACCCTCATGTGATTTGGAGCCTCCGCAAGCATTGGCATTTTGCCAAACACTGCATGCTCTCGGGCGCACCCAGCTGCGAGTTTTGCACTGCAGGCAGACCTGAGCCGCCGCCGCCTACGCCCATGGCCTTCTCAAGCAGTCACGCCTGCCATCCCGTCGCTAACCATCCAAGCCCTCGGCGCCTACAACGCCGCCTCGTTGGCTAATATGCTAGCGGCCACTGCCTCGCCTGACGGCGCCGCCGAGCCATCCTGAAGACGCCACTGCCCTCCGAACAGCTCAATCCCATCCTCAAGCTCCGTCTGCTAGCTCGGCCGCCGCCACGCCGTTCGCAGAAGCACAGACGGCGGTCATTCTTATCCGCTGTCGCCGCCGTAACCACTCGCCCACCTATAAATAGGGACCCCGAAGCTCGCTTAGCCCTCGTGCAACCTTCAAGCCAACCCCGAGCTCCTCCCGCCAGAATCGACGGCGGAAGCTTTTTCCCATCTCCGCCAGCTGCCGCCATCGCTCCGTCCCGCTGCCGCAACAGAGCCTTCCCCATCCTTCCAGCGCCACTGCTCGACTTCATCTTTCCAGCCACCGCTCGACTCCCCATGACCTTAAGTGAGCCAACCTTTAGCCTCGCCGAGACCACCGAGCACGAAGCCCCAACTCTCCCGGAAGCCGTCCGCAGAGCTCCGGCCGACTCCTCCGTCCCAGCACCCTCGACCACGTGGAGGACCGCCCTGGCTCATGGGATCCATCTCTCGAATCTCCATGAGGAGCCGCTGTCATCGGGCGGATCGCCGGAGCCCCGCCTTCGCGAGGAGGAAGGAGGCGGGCGACGTCAAAACTCCCATGGGCCCTCAACCACTCACAAGAACCCCGAGCCGGTCCACGCTAAGTGGAAACGTAAAGCGCAGCACGCTTCTCGAACTGCTTTTCTCGCTTTTTTAAACAAAAATTTGACTAAACTTTGACTGGCTATAACTTTTTAAATATAACTCCAAATGAGTTGATTCTTTTCCTACCTCTCTCAAATATTGTCTAGTTCATTTTCAGGTTTATTTGAAAAATTCAGACACCTTTTTTGTACTGTTTTGAAACTATGTGTTAATTTGAATATTTTCAAAATAGGATTTGTTGGAGAGAAGAAACTTTCAAAAGTTTTGGAATGCACCCTGCCTCTCCACAACTTGAAGGCAAGCATTCTGAATTCGCATAATATGTTTGAGTATCGCTTGAATACGATACAACACTCCTTGTCCCGGAGTTTTCGTTATTTTATGTGATGATATGAACATACTCATATGTGCATATTGATGATTCTGCTACTGAAATTTGACATGTTAGATAGTAATCACCATCAGATGCCTTTCATGCATACCGGGAACCGAGAAAGCTCTGCCTTGGGTAGACACGGGCTTGTCTCTAGTCCTCCATCGAGACGGTTAGTCCGGTACGGCATGATGAGGTGTGACGGTGGTGATTTCGTCTGATTGAAATATATTTGTTATGCTAATCTTGCAGAATACTTAAACCTCCCCGAAATGCGTCAGATCGAGTCTTGTTCCGGTAACCTCCATACTTGTTTCAGACTACCACATGTTCCTGCCATAGGTAGGGTACGGTTCAGTAGTTGTCAACCCTTCCTAGCACACACCGTAAAGAGGCCATGGTGGAAGATATCGGCCGATTCGTAGGCATGCCACCTGGTCCGGGGCATGGGTGTTTCCTGGGGACCGAGAGGGGGTCACCTCAGAGCTGCTATAAATTCTGATCCCATGCTACACGAGGTTGTAGCCTCCCCACTTAGAGTTTCGCTTAACAGTGTCGGGTGATTCTGTACACCGTGAGCGGTGTGTGTGCGGTTGTCAATTAAAAGACCATAGACGGAATTAGTCCCGATGGACTAAAGGAACCCATACTCGGGTAAAGAGTAGACCCTCCGCAGAGATTATATCTATTCAATAGTCGTGGTCCATGGTTATGACTAGCCCGATGGGTCAAGTGTCGGTCTTAGTGTCGGTCAAGGAGAAATCGCTAAACCGTAACATGGATCATGACTTGTGACTTATGATGATTATGATTATTATTATATTGACTAACCTTTTATTACTTGAATTATTGAGTATCCTCGGATGGTTCTACCTCGAATATTCATTGTGATTATTTTCTTATAAGCCCTTTATGTGGTGTTGCACGTATCGCTCCTCGCGTGGCATGCTTGTTATTTGTTTACCTTATAAGCCCTTTTATGTGGTGTCGCCGCCTCGACCGGCATGCTTGTTATTTGTTTACCTTATAAGCCCTTTATGTGGTGCCCATAGATCGACTATTATGGCATGCTTGTTACTTATTTCACTTATAAGCCCTTTATGTGGTGTCGCCGCACGCTCATCGAGGCACGCTTGTTGTCCTTCTTTCGAGGGCCGCTCAAACACCCATCGCTGCATTTTATTTCTATTCTCGGATTGCATATTCATGTTTTATATGAACAACCTGCTTATGCGCATCATGGGTTTTGATTTCAAGGACGACGTTGTGATCATAGAATATTTCAAAGCATGAATATCATTTGTTATATTATACCAGTTCATAATGTTTATGGACATTCAAGTAATTTCACCGGTTGTCCCTCTGCCGTCTTTCAGATTTGCTTGAGGAGCGCTATGATGACAGCCCCGAACCTAAGCTAATGGTAGTAGTCAACAAGATAGGAGTTATCCAGGCTTGTTCCTGTGGGAAATGGAGTCCCATAGACGCCTGATGATCCACAAACCGCCTTCAACCACTAGAAACCATTTGTTGTACTCATAGGCCGTAATGGTCTTGTACCGCATATTACGACTTTGCTTGGAATTTCAGATCGGTTTGTGCCTCATCGCCTAATAGTAAACTCCGGGCTAATGAGCACAAGGGCCATTTTTGGGAAATTAATATCCTGAAAATCCGGTCCCGATAAACTTGGTATCGAGCCAGCCGACTGCCGTCGGTGTCAAAACCGGCGGATCTCGGGGGGTCCCAACTATAAGGTTAGGCGGATGGTAACAGGAGACAAGGGACACAATGTTTTACCTGTGTTCGGCCCTCTCGATGGAGGTAAAACCCTACCTGCTTGATTAATATTGATGATATGGGTAGTACAAGAGTAGATCTACCACGAGATCGAGAGGATAAACCCTAGAAGCTAGCCTATGGTATGATTGTTGTCCGCCCCACGGACTAAAACCCTCCGTTTATATAGACATCGGAGAGGGCTAGGGTTACACGTGTCGGTTACAATGGTAGGAGATCTACATATCCAGATCGCCAAGCTTGCCTTCCACGCCAAGGAAAGTCCCATCCGGACATGGGACAAGTCTTCAATCTGTATCTTCATAGTCCAGAGTCCGCCAAGGCTATAGTCCGCTATCCCGGACACCCCCTAATCCAGACTCCTGAGAGCTCGAACCAGGCTTCAATGACGACGTAGTCCGCATATATTGTCTTCGGCATTGCAAGGCGGGTTCCTCCTCCGAGTACTTCATAGAAGATTTTGAACACAAGGATAGTGTCCGCTCTCAAAATAAGTTCCACATACCACCGTAGAGAGAATAATATTTACACAAGTTCAATCTGGCCGACGATTCCGTAGCGTGACATCACACCATGGCCAAGCCTTTATTTGAATCATTTATCGTCCCACCTCAAATATGAAGCGAGGCGGGTTTTTGGCATGTCTTGTCAAAGTAGAGATCGTCCCTTATTCGGGATTCTCATCAGCACGGGTAACCCAACCGCGATTGACGGCGCTTGGGAGATAAGCGATCAGCCGGTGGGGACGATAGCTTGTCCGCCCATATAAGGATAAGGATCCACTTTTTCACACACTCCTTCTTCCTCCTTTGCTTATCCATTTCCCAGACTTCAGCCCACCAAGTCCAAGACATCCCACCTCAACCTTCTCCAACTATGTCCGAGTGGAGGCAGGATGGCCTCCTCCGCACGGAGGGGCACATCAAAAGCTGCGGAAGGCCGGATACTTGTCCGACGACATCGCGATCGGCTCCCCGACAAGGGGCAGCTCATCCCCACCCCAGCCCCATGGTGGTGTTCTCCCCACTTCCTCCCGCGGACTAGGGTTTTCACTTCACCCATTTGTCCCGGTGGCTCATGTTCTACTATGGCCTAGATTTCCACAATCTGGCCCCGAATTTCATCCTCAACATCTCGGCTCGTCGCCGTAGCGAGGCCTTCCTCTCAGATCCAGCCCCACTTCGCTTATGGCTGAAGACCTTCAATGTCAAGTCAAGGTAGGGGGGCCGCCAAGCGGAGTGGAGGTGCCATGGTGGGCAAGATGGCCAACATCCTATGGCTCGAGGGCTCCTTCGTGGAGACTATGTGGCAATCGGTGGTTCTACAACACCGAGCAGGCGATTTAAATGGGCGGCGGCTCGGCCTCGATCCGCTTCCTCACACGGTTCACCTCATGGAAAGAGACGGCCCGACGGGTAATTCGAAGAGCGACCAGACTCCAAACTCGTGTCCAAACCTCAAGAAGCCAAGTTTGTCAACATAGTCCAGTTATGCCTATCCACCGTGATCCTCCCATGCCAGAATGGGCCTTCAACTTGGGAGTTTGATCCGACAAAGACCGAATTTGAGCCGCTCTTCGACACCACGCATAAGATGCCCGAAGGTGCCGCATGCGCTTTCCCCATCCGCCACCAAGATCGCGGATTCATCTCATGCATAAAGCCGAGGTAAGCTATTTTACCTTTACGGACTCTTTTTCATAGTTTGACTCTATGGATCTAAACTCCTCACTTTTAACAGATCGGCAGAAGACGCCCGGACAGGTTGACCGTCCGGATCCTTGCCGAAGACCTGGACGCTCGATTGACGGGTTGTTGTCCGCACCTTACATGGTGCCGAGAAGAAGTTAAGAAGGCCACGGGACTCAAGGAGTTCCCCAAAGTTAGGTGTTGTCGAATCATCGTCCGACTCATAAGGACTCCTCCCACGAAGACGAGGAGGAGGAAGAGGCCTCCCACAGGGGAGAGAAGAAAAGGAAGGCCGCCTAATCGGGAGGCCGGAGGGTCCAAGAAGGGAAGGACCCTCCTCCGGACTACACAACCAACGCCGACGATGGCGGAGAGGAGTGGCCACCAAGGACCAAGCCTGCGGGCGAAATCGTAAGTGTCCTGGACACCCGAATAACTCATGGCATTCCATTTGTCGCAAGATCTTCTAACCCCGAGTAACCATGCAGCCCGCCCATGACGGCTCGACGCCTGGCCGAGCGGCTCCTCGGATTTGTCGATGAATAGCACCTCACTTCCGATCGCCTGCCTCCCGCCGGATGACGCCGGGTGGAGTCCCAAAGGCCCAGCCAGGAGGAGGTGGCCTCGAGGCGCCACAAGGCCCTCCCGGACTCCGGCAAGGGGATAAACCTCAAGGGCTTCAAGTCCGCCTCGGCGGACTGCATCGAACCTTTAGTGGTTCCAGAGTCCGCAGAGACCTTCATAAGAAGGGCAAGATTGCGACGCCGGTGACCTCCGGCCCAACCGAGGCACTGGATGAATTGATGGAGGCGCTTAACGGCGCTTCCATCATCGAGGAGCACCACACTGCTAGTGTGGTGATCAGAAGTTCGGTCCGCCAAGAAGGGCTGACCGGCTCGCCAGCCTTCTAACAGGCTTTGAGGTATGTATTTAAGATATGTAAAATATGACCGCATTGAGAGTAGCCCATGATGCTCAGTTTGGTGTTCGGAAAGAAAAGTTAACCGAGGATCTAAAAGATATAATGAAGGAGTCTAACATAAGTATGTCAATATGGGAATGCAGTGCTGCGCTATCGACCTCCGGCCAAGACCGATCATGGAGGTTGATGCATTGAAGCAGAGTTTCGAGCGGTCCGAGAACCAGCTCGGACTTGCCCTAAGGAAGGTAAGTAATACCATGGGAGTATTTAAAGATGTGGTTGCAAAGATGACAGAATAACGAATACTGCGTGGGGCCACGAACAAGGTGGCGACCCTGAAGGAAGCAGTGTCCAAGGTCGAAGCACGCGGAGCGACCGAGAGAAGCAGGAGGCACGGGTGGCGGAGGCGGCAAGAGCTCCAGGCCTCGGAAAACACGAGTTTGGAGCGTGACTCAAAGACTCGAGAGTCCTGAGCTCGCCTGCCCTTGAGGGCCTAAAGCCGCTGGCGTCAAGCCCAAAAGCCCTCCAGAAATTGAGGCGATGAAGAAGATAGTAAGGCATTCTATATGCAAAGCAAGCATGTGAAAGTGAATTATCTGTTATTTTACCCAACGGAGCTCTCCCGAGCATTCGCAGATCTGCCCGGCAGGTCTCCGATGCTGCCGTGATTCTAACCGAGCCAAGGAGGGAAGCTTGACGGAGAAGGTGTTTCGTCTTAGTATGTTGAGGCCGACACCCAGTGCCTTAAGCGACCAGTTGAAGCGGCTGGTCGAGCTCAAGCAGGGCCGAACAGGCCATGAAAGGCCTCATAGTTCGGCTGTGGCTCAAGGAAGCCATGCTCGGGAGCTACTTCATGTCGTGAGGCACCGTGGACGCCGTCCATGGGTTGAAGTCGCAGCGCCTCCATCGCATCGAAGGTGCTCAGGGCCCTTGCCCGCAAGCAAGGTGCACTGGGCAAGATGGACGCCGAGAAGCTTGTGATGGACGGACGACCACCGCCAAGGAGCATCGTGCCCCAAATGTATTATGAAGGCGCCCCTGGGTGCCCACTTTATAGCGGATGAATGCTCCAAAGATGTAATTTTAGTAGACTCTCGATTTGTTATCCTCAGACGCTAAAACTTGTTCATATGCACTAAGCAACACTTTTGAATTTAAAATATTACCTTCTATGCGTCCGTATTAAATTTGAGAGATGGCGAATATCGCTTCAGCCCCATGCCACGTAGTGCCGGGTTCTGGATAACTTGAGCTCTTGTTCCCATTCTTGGTCCTTCGAGGAGGCGCCAACGAACGTAACAAGGCAACCCGACTATAATGCTTGAACACTCTCACTTAACCATAGAATTTATAATTTTAATTTGGCCCCTAGTATTCGAAGACCGAGTTCGGGCGCTTCCATGCCTAGGTTGACAATGCCGACTCATTGCTCTAAGCGCATAAGTCTTTAGGGACTCGAAACCTATCGAACAGCGCATCGCCTCGCCTCTATCATGACGGTCAGTTTTATCTTTCTCCACCGAGGTGTTAACCCAGCTCAACCGAGCAACAATCTCAGTGGAGTCTCCCAACACTTAGCCGATATAACGGAACATAAGGTACCAAACATGGGAGCCGGGCAAACCCAATTGACCCAAGACATGATTCAGATCCGATGCATATAATGCTATAAGTTCGGGTGCTGCACTTGTGAAAGTGTTCGGACTTATCACACCATGTGTGGGGTACTTAAGCCCCTCGGTGTACGTCTGCACTAAAGTGTACGGTTGCACAATGTCATAAATGAACATATATAGAAAAAGGAATTCAATAATAGGCGTGGCTATGTATTGTTTATTCAAAAGGGCTGCAGAAGAGCAGAACGATACAAATAGTGCGATAAGCAAGGGCGGACTTTTAATATGTCCTCTCTGTGGGTAAGCCATGGTGTGTAAAATAGGTATACTGTCGTAATAGAGACCACCTCGACACTGACGAAGTCATTTCCGCTGTTGCATCATGTGTCGGTGATTCTACCGCTGCATGTGGCTTCGTGGAGAACGAGTCCCGAAAGTAAAAAAGAGAAGAAAAGAAAAGAATGACATTATTGGGAGCCCCCGCGGTTGAGCCGCATTCGGGTATGCTGTGGTCGTGCCCCTTCCCTATGCCCATGGTATTTCCAGAGCGTAATTATGTACGCCAGTAGTACTGGTTTCGCAATCTCGCGAGGGTTGGGCTTTGGGCCAGACTATGCATGCTCGAACGCGCCAGCGGTCTTGTTGTAGGTTACCCGGCGAAGTTGACGGTGTCCGCGCTTAATAGCCGGATTAGAATTGCCTTAAGAGGCTACTTTGTACTTCCGCCGTGAGGGTCGCTGATGCTCCTCCGTCCGAGAGAGCGCTCGTGTTTCCATTGACTGTAATGACCTTGAGGACCTGCATCTTGAGCTTGAGATATGTGTAGTGCGGCACCGCATTGAACTTTGCAAATGCGGTTCCTCCGAAAGAGGCGTGATAGCCGCCATGAACGGGACTATGTCGAAGATTAACTCGCTTCGGAAGGTGTCCGGGATCCGAAGACCACTTCAAGTGTAACCGAGCATGTACACCTTACACTGGTATGACGCTTTTAAAGGCCGCTCGTGGGTTTAATCCTTGATGGGTCTATGCCCATTTTATGACCGTGTCCTGATAAAGCAGGTTCAAAGTCATCCATTAGGACTCTAGTGAGATGAACCACAATGATTGGCTCAGAACCATGCGCGAATCCGCCATGGCGGATGCTAGGTGGTCCTTCGATCAAAAGTGATCCGCAGAAGACCACGGGTTGAACTTTGGGGCGACCGGCTCCATCGCGATATATGTCCTTTAGTGCATGCTTCCGCCCTTTGGGTATGTGGGTTATGATATCATGTTCACCGTCCGCACTTCGGATGGAAGCCCTTCGCCCTCTATTTTCGGGCGTCGGGCCTTCCTCATCGCTTATGCAGCCCTTGTCATTGTTTTCGCATTTAACTTGCCTGCCTTGCTTGAACACCCAACAATTCCTGTTGGTGTGATTGGCTGGTTTTTCGGGGTGCCGTATCCGCATTTCCAGCGATCGAGTATTCGGTCCAAATTGACGTCTGAGTATTTTTTTTAAATGGCTCGCTGACCGGGTTTAGAGCCTCCTCGAACTGCATCGATCGTCAGATCCCAGCATTATCGCCAGCACGCGGCGCTTGTGCTTGTTGCGACGCTGACCTACCATTGCTGTCCTTGTATCCTAATTACCGGTGGCCTTGGTCATGTTGTTACGAGCTAGCTAGCTGTCCTCTCCCGCCAAGCAAAGCGGTCATGAGTGTTGTGAGGGCTATTGGGGAAAGTTGCAGAAAATTAAATTTTCCTATGGTTTCACCAAGATCCATCTATGAGTTCATCTAAGCAACGAGTCAAGGGAGTGAGTTTGCATCTACATACAACTTGTAGATCGAAAAGGAAGCGCTCAGGGATGGTGATGATGGAGTCGTATCACGTGATTCTACCATGATAACTTTTCATGTGTATGTCTTTTTTTTATTGGCGAGGAAAAAATCTTTGATCATCTTCTAGATGGCGAAGGTGGTGGTGGCGCCGACAACATGGCCGACCTTGGGGTCGGCAAGAGTGGCGTAGATCCTCCAGAGGGCCACATGAGTGTCTAGCTCGAGGTACTGAGAGGTGGCATTGGGAGGGGGAGGGTGCTCGATGAGATAGGTGACGCCATAGTGGATGAGCACCATGAGGAAGAAAGATTTCCATTTGCGATAGTTGTCAACGGCGGGGTTTAGGAGGAATTTGATGTTTTTTTGTAATATGGTCACTGAAAATGGGGTGGCGAGGGACGGGAGCCGGCGGAGGCGAACAGGGGTGTGAACTAAGAACCAGAGGCAACAAAGGTACCGTTGAGAAGAGACGGGTTGGTGCCGAAGATGAACGATGGCGAGGATGCTACGGAGGTGGCAGGCGTCGTGGAGGAGAGCGAGCCCGATGACACGGCGTAGGAGGATGAATCGTGCTCGGCCGTGGGGGCTCCTAGTACTACCTCCGTCCTGGTTTACAAGTCCCAATCATATTTTGGGTCAAAGTTTGACCACATATTTAACTAGTAAAATGTTAATGCATGTCACTAAAAATTATCGTTGGATTCGTATTTAAATGTAGTTTTCATTGATATTATTTGTGCTACATATAACATGTATTTTGTTAGTTAAATCATGGTCAAAATATGGCCCATAATACGAGAGGGACTAGTAAACCATGACAGAGGTAGTATCTGATACCAATTACCAAGTTAGATAGAAATGTTCTGTCCTTAATTGATTTTGGTTACTAGTAGAATGCCCCATGTGTTGCTATGGGGTATAATGCATATATAAATAAATTAAATAAATAATTAGGGTTGTCTTCAATGTCGAAGCTCATTTCTCCCTCATACGTTCGGGCGTGTTCCACACATAATATTAGAAATGCTATAGAGCTCCCACTCACTTTCTTGTAAATACAGACTTCTCCTAAAGTCTGTATAAAACCATATGCTTTGATCACCTCATCAAAGCGTATATTCCAATTCCGAGATGCTTGCATCAGTCCATAGATGGATGGTTGGAGCTTGCACACTTTGTTAGCACATTTAGGATCGACAAAACCTTCTGGTTGCATCATATACAATTCTTCTTTAAAAAATCCATTAAGGAATGCAGTCTTGACGTCCATTTACCAGATTTCATAATCATAAAATACGGCCTGCTAACATGATTCGGACAGTCTTAAGCATCGCTATGGGCGAGAAAGTCTCATCGTAGTCAACTCATTAAACTTGTTCAAAACCTTTTGCGACAAGTCGAGCTTCATAGACAGTAACATTACCATCAGGGTTAGTCTTATTCTTGAAGATCGATTTATTCTCTATGGGTCACCGATCATTGGGCAAATCCACCAAAGTCCACACTTTGTTCTCATACATGGACACTATCTCAGATTTCATGGCCTCAAGCCATTTATCGGAATCTGAGCTCATCATAGTTTCTTCATAGTTCGTAGGTTCGCCATGGTCTAGTAACATGACTTCCAGAACAAAATTACCATACCACCCTGGTGTTGATCGTGTTCTGGTTGACCTACGAGGTTCGGTAGTGACTTGATCTGATTCATGATCATCACCATTAACTTCCTCTCTGGTTGGTGCAGGCATCACAGGAACAGATTTCTCTGATAAGCTACTTTTCAAATTGAGAGAAGGTACAATTACCTCATCAAGTTCTACTTTCCTCCCACTCACTTCTTTCGAGAGAAACTCCTTCTCTAGAAAGGTTCCATTCTTGGCAACAAAGATCTTGCCTTCGATGTGGTAGAAGGTGTACCCAATTGTTTCCTTAGGGTATCCTATGAAGGCACACTTCTCCGATTTGCATTCGAGCTTATCAGGCAAAAGCCTTTTGACATAAGTGTCGCAACCCCAAACTTTAAGAAACGACAGCTTAGGTTTATTGCCAAACCATAGTTCATACGGTGTCATCTCAACGTATTTTATACGGTGCTCTATTTAACGTGAATGCAGTTGTCTCTAATGCATAACCCCAAAACGTTAGTGGTAAATCGATAAGAGACATCATAGATCGCACCATATCTAATAAAGTACGGTTACGACGTTCGGACACACCATTAAGATGTGGTGTTCCAGGTGGTGTGAGTTGTGAAACTATTCCATATTGTTTTAAATGAAGGCCAAACTCATAACTCAAATATTCGCCTCCACAATCAGATCGTAGAAACTGTATTTTCTTGTTACGATGATTCTCCACTTGTCTCTGAAATTCTTTGAAATTTTCAAATGTTTCAGACTTGTGTTTCATTAAGTAGACATACCCATATCTGCTCAAATCGTCTGTGAAAGTTAGAAAATAATGATACCCGCCGCGTGCCTCAACACTCATCGGACCGCATACATCGGTATGTATTATTTCCAATAAGTCATTGGCTCGCTCCATTGTTCCGGAGAACAGAATTGTAGTCATCTTTCCCATGAGGCATGGTTCGCAAGTATCAAATGATTCATAACCAAGTGATTCCAAAAGTCCATCTGCATGGAGTTTCTTCATGCGCTTTACATCAATATGACCTAAACGGCAGTGCCACAAATATGTTGCACTATCATTATCAACTTTGCATCTTTTGGCATCAATATTATGAATATGTGTATCACCAAAATCGACATTCAATAGAAACAGACCACTCTTCAAGGGTGCATGACCATAAAAGATATTACTCATATAAATAGAACAACCATTATTCTCTTATTTAAATGAATAACCGTCTCACACTAAACAAGATCCAGATATAATGTTCATGCTCAACGTTGGCATCAAATAACAATTATTCAGGTCTAAAACAAATCCCGAAGGTAGATGTAGAGGTAGCGTGCCGACGGCGATCACATCGACCTTGGAACCATTTTTGACGCGCATCGTCACCTCGTCCTTAGCCAATCTTCGTTTAATCCGTAGCTCCTGTTTCGAGTTACAAATATGAGCAACCGAACCAGTATCAAATACTCAGGCGCTACTACGAGCATTAGTAAGGTACACATCAATAACATGTATATCACATATACCTTTGTTCACTTTGCCATCCTTCTTATGCGCCAAATACTTGAGGCAGTTCCGCTTCCAGTGACCAGTTCCTTTGTAGTAGAAGCACTCAGTTTTAGACTTAGGTCCAGCGTTGGGCTTCTTACCGGGAGTGGCAACTTGCTTGCCATTCTTCTTGAAATTCCCTTTCTTTCCCTTGCCCTTTTTCTTGAAACTGGTGGTTATGTTAGCCATCAACACTTGATGCTCCTTCTTGATTTCTACCTCCGCAGCTTTGAGCATTGCGAAGAGCTCGGGAATAGTCTTCTCAATCCCTTGCATATTATAGTTCATCACGTAGCCTTTGTAGCTTGGTGGCAGTGATTGGAGAACTCTGTCAATAACACTCTCATCTGGAAGATTAACTCCCAGCTGAGTCAAGTGATTATGATATCCAAACATTCTGAGTATGTGTTCACTGACAGAACTGTTCTCCTCCATCTTGCAGCTATAGAACTTGTTGGAGACTTCATATCTCTCAACTCAGGCATTTTCTTGAAATATTAACTTCAACTCTTGGAACATCTCATATGCTCCATGACGTTCAAAATGTCTTTGAAGTCCTGATTCTAAGCCGTAAAGCATGGCACACTGAGCTATCGAATAGTCATCAGATCGAGCTTGCCAGACGTTCAAAACATCAGCATCTGCTCCTGCAGCAGGCCTTTCATCCAGCGGTGCATCAAGGAAATAATTCTTCTGTTCAGCAATGAGGATAATCCTCAAGTTACAGACCCAGTCCATGTAGTTGCTACCATCATCTTTCAACTTAGCTTTCTCTAGAAAAGCATTAAAATTCAGGGAAACGGTAGCACGGGCCATAGATCTACAACATAGATATGCAAATAATATCATGACTAAGTTCATGATAAATTAAGTCAATTTATGAAATTACTTAAGAACTCCCACTTAGATAGACATCCCTCAAGTCATCTAAATGATACGTGATTCAAATCAACTAAACCATGTCCGATCATCATGTGAGATGGAGTAGTCATCAATGGTGAACATCTATATGTTGATCTTATCTACTATATGATTCATGTTTGACCTTTCGGTCTCCAGTGTTCCGAGGCCAGTTCTGTACATGCTAGCCTCATCAAGTTTAACCCGGGTATGCCGCATGTGCAAAATTGTCTTGCACCTGTTGTATGTGAATGTAGAGCCTATCACACCCGATCATCACGTGGTGTCTCAGCACGACGAACTGTAGCAACGGTGCATACTCAGGGAGAACACTTATACCTTGAAATATTGTTTAAGGGATCATCTTATAATGCTACCACCGTGCAAAGCAAAATAAGATGCATAAAAGATAAACATCACATGCAAGCAAAATATGTGACATGATATGGCCATCATCATCTTGTGCTTTTGATATCCATCTCCAAAGCATCGTCATGATCTCCATTGTCACCGGCTCGACACCTTGATCTCCATCGTTGCGTCATGGTCGTCTCACCAACTAGTGCTTCTACAACTATCGCTATCGCTTAGTGATAAAGTAAAGCAGTTACATGGCATTTGCATTTCATACAATAAAGAGACAACCATAAGGCTCATGCCGGTTGCCGATAACTTTTACAAAACATGATCATCTCATAAAATAATGTATATCACATCATGTCTTGACCATATCACATCACAATATGCGCTGCAAAAACAAGTTAGACGTCCTCTACTTTGTTGTTGTAAGTTTTACGTGGCTGCTACAAGCTTCTAGCAAGAACCAGTTTACCTACGGCACAGAAACCACAACGGTGATTTATCAAGTTTGCTGTTTTAAACTTCAACAAGGACCGGCCGTAGTCAAATTCGATTTAACTAAAGTAGGAGAAATAGACACCCTCTAGCCACCTTTATGCAAAACTAGTTGCATGTCTGTCGGTGGAACCGGTGTCATGAACGTGGTCATGTAAGGTTGGTCCGGGCCGCTTCATCCAACAATACCGCCGAACCAAAATACAACATTGGTGGTAAGCAGTATGACGATCACCACCCACTACTCTTTGTTTTCTACTCGTGCATATCGTCTACACATAGAACTGGCTCGGATGCCACTGTTGGGGAACGTAGCATGCAATTTAAAAAAAATTCCTACGCTCACGCAAGATCTATCTAGGAGATACATAGCAACGAGGGGGAGAGAGTGTGTCTACGTACCCTCGTAGACCGTAAGCGGAAGCGTTTGACAACGCGGTTGATGTAGTCGAACTTCTTCTAGCTCCGGCCGATCAAGTACTGAATGTATGGCACCTCCGAGTTCTGCACATTTTTAGCTCGATGACGTCCCTCATCCTCTTGATCCAGCAAGGTGTCGAGGAAGTAGATGAGTGGAACACCCCAAAATTTAACCATGTTTCGTTTATTAAAATTTTGCCAGGAAATTAAATTTTTATTTTCTGGATTTATCTTTGATTTCAGAACCTTTCTTTTCTGTGATATTGTGGAGTTTTTGCCCCAAGTAAAAAATTTTCAAAAACTATTATTTGGACTTGTATACCCTCTCTTGAAATATTTCTTTTATCAGTGGAATTATTTATATAATTATTTTCCATGAGCTCTATTTCTCTAAAAATGATCTTTTTCATAAGATTTAGGGTTCCTTTTGCACTGCAACCCTTTGATAAATTCATTTAAAAATCCCACAAAAATTTGGGGATGACATGTGATGTCCCTAAATCACTTTTGTGCAAAAATATTCCTTAGTCATTTGGAGATTTTGAGTTTTACCACAAGTTTTTAAATCTGATCCAGTTGCACTTTTGCACTACAACCTATTTAAATATTTCTTTAAAACTTCCACCAAAATTAGGGGATGTTAGTAGGAGTATATTATTCCACTTTATGCAAAAATCCACTGGTGTTATTTGAAAATTTTGAGCAAAACATCCTCTTTTGCTCTCTGGTCCAGTTTGGCTTTTTCTACAGCAACTCTAATTTTTGTTGCTCTAATGCCCATGATCTTCCTCCTACTTATTAACCACCCTGCAAAACCCTTAAGTCCAGGAGAGTGGACCCATTGGAGTAGTTTTGGTCCATGAAACTATGCCCTTTCTTTCTGGCTAGAAATGGTTTTCTCAAAAACAAATTGCACTAGCAAGTTTTTGTGTTTGACAAACTAACCTTGACACCCTCTTATTCATCCAAAGAGGCACTAGTCTGGAGTTTTTGGCCACCCCAAGAATTGCCTAGATGCCCTTGGCATTCTATCAAACACCTTGAGTGCATGAACAGATTTGGCATGATGTTTAGCTTGCATTGTGAACTTGATCCCATGGCCTAACCAGCATGTCCCATGGCTTTACCCTAGCCTATAGCCCCACCCTGCTAACCCTCATGTGATTTGGAGCCTCCGGGCAAGCATTGGCATTTTGCCAAACACCTCGCGTGCATGCTCTGGGCGCACCCAGAGCGCGTGTTTTGCACGTGCGTGCACCCGAGCCGCCGCGTTCGCTCGCCCCGCGCCCATGGCCTTTCCTCGCCCGCAGAGTCACGCCCGCCCTCATCCGGTCGCCAGAACCATCCAAGCCCCCCCTGGCGCCCTACAACGCCGCCCTCAGGTTGGCCACGGCGGCTAGCGGCCGGCCACAGTGGGCTCCTGCCCCGGACGGCGCCGCCCGAGCCATCCCAGCACGCCAGCTGCCCTCTGGAACAGCTCAATCCCATCCTCAAGCCCGTCCGCTAGCTCGCGTCGCCGCCACGTCGCCCTGCAGCACAGGACGGCGGTTCGCCATTCTTATCCGCGGCCGCCGTCAGAACCGACCTCGTCCACCTATAAATAGGACCCCCGAGCTCGCCTAGGCCCTCAGGCAACCTTCAAGCCAACCCCCTGGAGCTCCCCTGGCCAGCAATCGACGGCGGGAAGCTTTCTTCCCCATCTCCGGCCAGCTCGGCCGCCGCCACGTTCCGGTCCCGCTCGTCGCAAACAGAGCCTTCCCCATCCTTCCAGCGCCACTGTTCGACTCCCCATCTTTCCAGCGCCACCGTTCGACTCCCCATGACCTTGCGGAGCCGCCCAACCCCTTAGCCTCGCTCGAGGACCACCGTAGCACGAAGCCCCAACTCTCCCGAAGCCGCCGTCCGCCGCAGAGCTCGCCGCCGGCGACTCCCTCCGTCCCAGCCACCCCCTCGACCACAGGGAGGACCGCCCTGGCCTGGCGGATCCATCCCCGCCCTCAGAACCCCGCGAGGAGCCGCCGTTCGTCGGCGTTGATCGCCGGAGCCCCGCCTCAGTTCGGCCAGAGGAGGAAGGAGGCGGGGCGACCGGTCAAACCTGACCAGTGGGCCCCCTGAACCCACTGTCAGCAACCCCCGAGCCGGTCCACGCTGGCTAAGTGGAAACGTAAAGCGCAGAGTACGCTTTCCCCTCGAACCGTTTTTCTTTTCTGTTTCTTTTTTTAAACAAAAATTTGACTAAACTTTGACTGGCTATAACTTTTTAAATATAACTCCAAATGAGTTGATTCTTTTTCCTACCTCTCTCAAATATTGTCTAGTTCATTTTCAGGTTTATTTGAAAAAATTCAGACACCTTTTTTGTACTGTTTTGAAACTATGTGTTAATTTGAATATTTTCAAAAATAGGATTTGTTGGAGAGAGAAGAAAACTTTCAAAAGTTTTGGAATGCACCCTGCCTCTCCACAACTTGAAGGCAAGCATTCTGAATTCTGGCATAATATGTTTGAGTATCGTTTGAATACGATTACAACACTCCTTGTCCCGGAGTTTTCGTTATTTTATGTGATGATATGAACATACTCATATGTGCATATTGATGATTCCGTGCTACTGAAATTTGACATGTTGTGATAGTAATCACCACCGTATGCCTTTCATGCATACCGGAAGGAATCCGAGAAAGCCTCTGTCTTGGGTAGACACGGGCTTGTCTCTAGTCCTCCATCGAGACGGTTGTGTCTGGTACGGCATGATGAGGTGTGACGGGTGGTGATTCTGTCTGTTGATTGAAATATATTTGTTATGCTAATCTTGCAGGGAATACTTAAACCTCCTGAGTCGACCGTAGATCGAGTCTTGTTCCGGTAACCTCCATACTTGTTTCGTACTACCACATGTTCCTGCCATAGGTAGGGTACGGTTCAGTAAGTTGTCAACCCCTTCCTAGCACACACCGTACAAAGAGGCCATGGTGGAAGATATCGGCTGCATCTGGTAGGCATGCCACCTGGTCCGGGGGCATGGGTGTTTCCTGTTGGGACCGAGAGGGGGGGTCACCCCTTAGAGCGCGCGATATAAATTTGATCCCATGCTACACGAGGTTGTAGCCTCCCCACTTAGAGTTTCGCTTAACAGGTGTCGTGGGTGATTCCAGACACCGGTGAGTTAAGCTGGTGTGTGCGGGTCAGGTGTGTTTTCAATTAAAAGACCATAGACGGAATTAGTCCCGATGGACTAAAGGAACCCGTTACTCGTGGGTAAAGAGTAGACCCTCTGCAGAGATTATATCTATTCGAATAGTCGTGTCCATGGTTAAGGACTACAGTCTGGGATGGGTCAAGTGTCGGTCTTAGTGTCGGTCTTCGAAGGAGAAACTGCTAAACCAGAACATGGATCATGACTTGTGACTTATGATGATTATGATTATTATTATATTGGACTAACCCTTTTTATTACTTGAATTATTGAGTATCCCTGGGATGGTTCTACCTCCTGAATATTCATTGTGATTATTTTCTTATAAGCCCTTTATGTGGTGTTGCACAGACGCCCGACTGTGGCATGCTTGTTATTTGTTTACCTTATAAGCCCTTTATGTGGTGTCGCTCAGACGCCCGACTGTGGCATGCTTGTTATTTGTTTACCTTATAAGCCCTTTATGTGGTGTCGCATAGACGCCCGACTATGGCATGCTTGTTACTTATTTCACTTATAAGCCCTTTATGTGGTGTCGCTCAGACGCCCGACTGAGGCACGCTTTCTGTTGTTGTCCTTTCGAGGCGTCGCTTCAAACACCCGATCAGTGCATTTTATTTCTATTCTCGGATTGCATATTCATGTTTTATATGAACAACCTGCTTGCGTGCATCATGGGTTTTGATTTCATGACTGACGTTGTGATCATAGAATATTTCAAAGCATGAATATCATTTGTTATATTATACCCGTGTTCATAATGTTTGCGAGTACATTCAAAGTACTCACTGGCTTGTCCCTGGCTATTGTCTTGGCCAGATTTCTTGCTTGGAGAGGAGCGTTGCGATGACAGCCCCGGAACCTAAGCAATGGTGGTAGCAGCTTCGCGAAGATAGGAGTTATCCAGGTCAGTTGTTCCTGTGGGAAATGGAGTCCCATAGACGCTGATGATCCACAAACCGCTTCCCCTTCAACCACTAGAAACCATTTGTTGTACTCATAGGCCAGAATGGTCTTGTACTGCATATTACGTACTTTGCTTGGAATTTCTGTATCGAGTTTGTGCCTCATCAGCTAATAGTAATCCTGGGGCTAATGAGCACAAGGGCCATTTTTTGGGAAATTAATATCCTGAAAATCCGGTCCTGACAAACTTGGTATCAGAGCCAGGCTGACTGTCGGTGTCAAAACCGGCGGATCTCGGGTAGGGGGTCCCGAACTATGCGTCTAGGCGGATGGTAACAGGAGACAAGGGACACAATGTTTTTACCCAGGTTCGGGCCCTCTCGATGGAGGTAAAACCCTACTCCTGCTTGATTAATATTGATGATATGGGTAGTACAAGAGTAGATCTACCACGAGATCAGAGAGGATAAACCCTAGAAGCTAGCCTATGGTATGATTGTTGTCCGTCCTACGGACTAAAACCCTCCGGTTTATATAGACATCGGAGAGGGCTAGGGTTACACAGAGTCGGTTACAATGGTAGGAGATCTACATATCCGTATCGCCAAGCTTGCCTTCCACGCCAAGGAAAGTCCCATCCGGACATGGGACGAAGTCTTCAATCTTGTATCTTCATAGTCCAGGAGTCCGGCCAAAGGCTATAGTCCGGCTATCCGGACACCCCCTAATCCAGGACTCCCTCAGTAGCCCCTGAACCAGGCTTCAATGACGACGAGTCCGGCGCACATATTGTCTTCGGCATTGCAAGGCGGGTTCCTCCTCCGAGTACTTCATAGAAGATTTTGAACACAAGGATAGTGTCCGGCTCTGCAAAATAAGTTCCACATACCACCGTAGAGAGAATAATATTTACACAAGTTCAATCTGCTGACGTATTCCGTAGCGTGACATCACACCATGGCCAAGCCTTTATTTGAATCGTTTTTACTGTCCCACCTCAGCGCGTTTAGCGAGGCGGTTTCCTTGGCATGTCTTGTCAAAGTAGAGATCGTGTCCCTTATTCCGGATTCTCATCAAGACGGGCGTGGAACCCAACCGCGCCATTGATTACGGCGCTTGGGAGATAAGCGAGTTTTATCAGGCGGTGGGGACGCATAGCTTTGTCCGGTCCATATAAGGGATAAGGATCCACTTTTCACACTCCTTCTTCCTCCTTTGCTTATCCATTTCCAAGACTTCGAGCTCCAGCGCCCAAGTCCGCACATCCCACCTCAACCTTCTCCAACTATGTCCGGAGCAGGAGGCAAGTGGATGGCCTCCTCCGTCCACGGAGGGGCACATCAAAAGCTGCGGAAGGCGGATACTTGTCCGACGACATCGCGCGATCGGCTCCCGACAAGGGCAGCTCATCCCCACCCCCAGGCCCCATGAGAGGGTGGTGTTCCTCCCCCACTTCCTCCGCGGACTAGGGTTTTCACTTCACCCATTTGTCCGGTGGCTCATGTTCTACTATGGCCTAGATTTCCACAATCTGGCCCCGAATTTCATCCTCAACATCTCGGCGTTAAATGTCGCAGGTGCGAGGCCTTCCTCTGCATCCAGCCCCACTTCGGCTTATGGCTGAAGACCTTCAATGTCAAGCCGAAGGTAGTGGGCGGCCGCCAAGCGGAGTGCGGAGGTGCCATGGTGGGCAAGATGGCCAACATCCTATGGCTCGAGGGCTCCTTCGTGGAGACCATAAAGGGGTGGCAATCGGGGTGGTTCTACAACACCGAGCCGCGCGACTCTAAATGGGCGGCGGCCCTCGAATTCCGATCTGGCTTCCCTACACGGTTCACCTCATGGAAAGAGACGGGCCTGACGTGGGGTAATTCGGAAGAGCTGACCAGACTCCAAACCTGTGTCCGAAACCTGGTGGACAAGAAGCTCAAGTTTGTCAACATAGTCCAGGTTATGCTCATCCACCGCATCCTCCCATGCCAGCAATGGGCCTTCAACTTGTGGGAGTTTGATCCGGCACAGCACCGAACCTTGAGCCGGCTCTTCGACACTACGTACGAAGATGCCTGGAAGGTGCTGTTCAAGGGCGCCAAGGCTCCCGCATCCGCTACCGAAGATCGCGGATTCATCTCGCGGCATAAAGCCAGCGAGGTAAGCTATTTTACCCTTTACGGGACTCTTTTTCATAGTTTGACTCTATGCGGATCTAAAACTCCTCACCTTTAACAGGACTGGCAGAAGACGTCCGGACAGGTTGACTGTCCGGATCCCTTGCCAGAAGACCCAGCGGACGCCCGATTGACGGGGCTGCTGGTTCCGGCACCTTACATGGTGCCGGAGAAGAAGGCCAAGAAGGCCACGGGGACTCGAAGGAGTTCCCGGTGCCAGGTGTTGTCGGAATCATCGTCCGATGACTCCAAGGCGGACTCCTCCCACGAAGACGAGGAGGAGGAAAAAGAGGCCTCTCCCCCAGCAGGGGGAGAGAAGAAAAGGAAGGCCGCCCCAACTGGGGAGGCCGGAGGGTCCAAGAAGGGAAGGACCCTCCCTCCGGACTACACAACCAACGCCGACGATGGCGGAGAGGAGTGGCCACCAAGGACCAAGCCCGTGGCGAAATCGTAAGTGTCCGGACACCAGAATAACTCATGGCATTCCATTTGTCGCACAGCATCTTCTAACCCCGAGTATAACCATGCAGCCCGCCCAAGGACGGGCTCGACGCTTCGTCGAGCGGCTCCCTGGATTTGTCAGATGTGAATAGCACCTCACTTCCGACCGCCTCGTCTCCTCCCGCCGCGGATGACGCCGGGGTGGAGTCCCAAAAGGGGCCCAGCCAGGAGGAGGTGGCCCTGGAGGCGCCACAAGGCGACCTCCCGGACTCCGGGCGCAAAGGGGATAAAACCCCGAAGGGCTTCAAGTCCGGCCCTGTGCGGGACTCCGTACCGGAACCTTTAGTGGTTCCAGAGTCCGGCAGGAGACCCCTTCATAAGAAGGGCAAGACTGCGACGCCGGTGACCTCCGTCCAACCGGAGGCACCGGATGAATTGATGGAGGCGCTTAACGGCGCTTCCATCAACGAGGAGCACCACACTGTTATGAGTGTGGTGATCCAGAAAGTTCGGTCCGCCAAGAGCGGGCTGACCGAAGCCTGTGCCAGCCTTCTAACAGGCTTTGAGGTATGTATTTAAGATATGTAAAAATATGACCGCATTGAGAGTAGCCCATGATGCTCAGTTTGGTGTTCGGAAAGAAAAAGCCGAACTGAGGATCTAAAAGATATACGAAGGAGTCTAACATAAGTATGTCAATATGGGAATGCAGGCTGCGCCATCGACCTCTGCCAAGACCGATCGGAGGTTGATGCATTGAAGCAGAGCCTCGAGCGGTCCGAGAACGAGCTCGGACTTGCCCTGAAGGAAGGTAAGTAATACCTTATGGGAGTATTTAAAAGATGTGGTTGCAAAAGATGACAGGAATAACGTGAATACTGCAGGGGCCACGAACAAGGTGGCGACCACTCAAGGAAGCAAAGTCAAGGCCGAAGCAATGCGGCGCGGGCGCACCGAGCGAGAGAAGCAGGAGGCACGGGTGGCGGAGGTGCGGCAAGAGCTCCAGGCTCTCGTGGAAAAACACGAGAGTTTGGAGCGTGACTCAAAGACTCGAGAGTCCGAGCTCGCCTCGGCCCTTGAGGGCGCCAAAGCCGCTAAGGCCGAAGCCCAAAAAGCCCTCCAGGAAATTGAGGCGATGAAGAAGATAGCGGCGGGTAAGGCATTCTATATGCAAAGCAAGCATGTGAAAGTGAATTATCTGTTACTTACCCGAATCCGGAGCTCTCCCGGAGCATTCGCAGATCTGCCCGGCAGTGTGTCTGATGCTGCCGCATTCTACCGAGCCAAGGAGGGAAGCTTGACGGAGAAGGTGTTCTGGTCTTAGTATGTTGAGGCCGGACACCCGGTGCCCTTAAGCGACCAGTTGAAGCGGCTGGTCGAGCTCCGTAAGGTGGCCGAACAGGCCATGAAAGGCCTCATAGTTCGGCTGTGGCCTAAGGAAGCCATGCCTGGGAGCTACTTCATGCTGGTGAGGCAGCTGGTGGACGCCTGTCCATGGGTTGAAGTCGTCAAGCGCTCCATCTGCATCGAAGGTGCCCGTAGGGCCCTTGCCCGTGCTAAGGTGCACTGGGGCAAGATGGACGCTGAGAAGCTTGTGATGGACGGACGACCACCGCGCAAGGAGCATCGCAAGCCTGAAATGTATTATGAAGGCGTCCTGAAGGGTGCCCGCCTTATAGCGGATGAATGCTCCAAAGATGTAATTTTTTAGTAGACTCGCATTTGTTATCCTGTACGCTGAAAACTTGTTCATATGCACTAAGCAACACTTTTGAATTTAAAATATTACCTTCTATGCGGCCGTGTATTAAATTTGAGAGATGGCGAGTCATCGGCTTCAGCCCCCATGCCACGAGTGCTGGGGTGTTCGGGATAAACTTGAGCGCTCTTGTTCCCATTCTTGGGTCCTTCGAGGGAGGCGCTCAACGCAACGAACAAGGCAACCCGACTATAATGCTTGAACACTCTCACTTAACCATAGAATTCTATAATTTTAAATTTCGGCGAAGCCCCTAGTATTCGGAAGACCGAGTTCGGGGCGCTTTCCATGCCTAGGCCGGACAATGCCGACTCATTGCTCTAAGCGGCATAAGTCTTTAGGGACTCGAAAACCTATCGAACAGCGACCGGCTCTCGCCCTATCATGACGGTCAGTTTTATCTTTCTCCACTGAGGTGCTTAACCCAGCTCAACCGGAGCACAATCTCAGTGGTTCTCCCAGCGCTACCTTAGCCGATATAACGGAACATAAGGTACCAAAACATGGGAGCCGGGCAAACCCAACTATTGACCCAAGACATGATTCAGATCCGATGCATATAATGCTATAAGTTCGGGGTGCTGCACTTGTGAAAGTGTTCGGACTTATCACACCATGTTGTGGGGTACTTAAGCCCCTGGTGTATTGCCCGTACCAAAGTGTACGGTTGCACAATGTCATAAATGAACATATATAGAAAAAAGGGAATTCAATAATAGGCAGAAGCTATGTATTGTTTATTCAAAAGGGCTGCAGAAGAGCGAACGATACAAATAGTGCGATAAGCAAGGGCGGACTTTTAACATGTCCCCTCGAGGGTAAGCCGCGGGATGGTGTGTAAAATAGGTATACTGCTCGTAATAGAGACCACCTGGACACTCGACGTAGCTTTCTGCTTCCCTGGCTGTTGCATCATGTGTTCGGTGATTCTACTGCCAGACAGGGCTTCGTGAGAACGGAGTCCTGAAAGTAAAAAAAGAGAAGAAAAGAAAAGAATGACACAATTGGGAGCCCCTGCTGCGGTTGAGCCGCATTCGGGGCATGTTGTGGTCGTGCCCCTTCCCCTATGCCCATGGTATTTCCAGAGCGTAATTATGTACGCGTAGTACTGGTTTCGCAATCTCGCGAGGGCTGGGGCTTTGGGCCGCATTGCTATGCATGCTCGGAACGTGCCAGGCGGTCTTGTTGTAGGTTACTCCGGGCGTGCTTGACGGTGTCCGGCGTTTAATAGCCGGACTCGAGAATTGCCTTAAGAGGCTACTTTGTACTTCCGCCGTGAGGGCCGCCGTATGCTCCTCCGTCCGGAGAGAGCGTTCGGTGTTTCCATTGACTGTAATGACTCCTTGAGGACCTGGCATCTTGAGCTTGAGATATGTGTAGTGCGGCACCGCATTGAACTTTGCAAATGCGGTTCCTCCGAGCAAAGGCGTGATAGCCGCCATGAACGGGACTATGTCAAGATTAACTCCTCGCTTCGAAGGTGTCCGGGATCCAAGACCACTTCAAGTGTAATCGAGCATGTACAGTTGGCCTCTACACTGGTATGACGCCTTTAAAGGCCGCTTCGTGGGTTTAATCCTTGATGGGTCTATGCCCATTTTATGACCGTGTCCCGATAAAGCAGGTTCAGGCTTCGCCGCCGTCCATTAGGACTCTAGTGAGATGAAATCCGTCAATGATTGGGTCTAGAACCAATGCGCGAATCCGCCATGGCGGATGCTAGTGGGTGGTCCTTCGATCAAAAGTGATCCGGCAGAAGACCACGGGTTGAACTTTAGGGCGATCGGCTCCATCGCATATATGTCCTTTAGTGCATGCTTCCGCCCCTTTTGGGTATGTGGGTTATGTATATCATGTTCACCGTCTGCACTTGCGGATGGAAGCCCTTCTGTCCTCTATTTTTCGGCGTCGGGCTCCTCCTCGCCATCGCTATGCAGCCCCTTGTCATTGTTTTCGCATTTAACTTGCTGCTTGCTTGAACACCCAACAATTCCTGTTGGTGTGATTGGCTGGTTTTTCGGGGTGCCGTATCCGCACGAGCGATCGAGTATTCGGTCCAAATTGACGGGCCCGGAGTATTTCTTTTAAATGGCTTTTTCCGCTGACCGGGTTTAGAGCCTCGAATCCGCATTGATCGTCGATCCTTAGCATTATCGCCAAGTAATGGCGCTTGTGCTTGTTGCGACGCGACCTACCATTGCTGTCCTTGGTATCCGAATTACCAGGGCTCTTGGTCATGTTGTTACTACGAGCTAGCTAGCTGTCCTCTCCCGCGCAAAAGCGGGTCATGAGTGTTGTGAGGGCTATTGGGGAAAGTTGCAGAAAATTAAATTTTTTCCTATGGTTTCACCAAGATCCATCTATGAGTTCATCTAAGCAACGAGTCAAGGGAGTGAGTTTGCATCTACATACAACTTGTAGATCGAGTGCGGAAGCGTTCAAGGGGATGGTGATGATGGAGTCGTGCTCGCCGTGATTCAGATCACCGATGACCAAGTGTTGAACGGACAGCACCTCCGCTCAACACACGTGCAGTGCGGACGACGTCTCCTCCGCCTTGATCCAGCAAGGAGGAAGGAGAGGTTTGAGGAAGACAGCTCCAACGGCAGCACGACGGCGTGGTGTTGTTGGTGCAGCAGTACTCCGACAGGGCTTCGCCAAGCACGTACGGAGGAGGAGAGGTGTTGGGGAGGGGAGGGGCTGCGCCTTGAGTTGTGTCCAGCAGCCCTCCCCTCACCCCTCTATTTATAGGGGAAGGGGCAAGGGGGGCCGACCCCTGTAGATGGGATCTAGAGGGGGGGCGGCGGCCAAGGGGAGGGGGGACTTGCCCCCCAAGCAAGGGGCGCCTCTAGGGTTCCCCCAACCCTAGGCGCAAGGGCCCAGGGGGGTGCGCCCAGCCCACCAGGCTGGCTCCTGCCCCACGAGCCCATGTGCCCCCCGGAGGGGTGGCCCTCCCGTGGACCCGGAACCCTTCCTGTGGCCCCGATACAATACCGATATGCCCCGAAACTTTCCGGTGTCCGCTTGACAACTTCCCATATATAAATATTTACCTTCGACTATTCCGAACTCCTCGTGACATCCGGGATCTCATCCGGACTCGAACAACATTCGTAATCACATACAAGTCTTCCTAATAACCCTAGCGCCACCGAACCTTAAGTGTAGACCCTACGGGTTCGGGAGACACGCATAACATGACCGAGACGGCTCTCAGTCAATAACCAACAGCAGGATCTGGATACCCATGTTGGCTCCCACATGCTCCTCGATGATGTCATCGGATGAACCACGATGTCAAGGATTCAAGCAACCCGTATACTATTCCCTTTGTCGACGGTATGTTACTTGCCCGAGACTCGATCGTCGGTATCCCAATACCTCGCTCAGTCTCGTTATCGCAAGTCACTTTACTCGCATCAGTAATGCATGATCCCGTGACCAAACACTTGGTCACTTTGAGCTCATTATGATGATGCATTACCGAGTGGGCCCAGAGATACCTCTCCGTCATACGGAGTGACAAATCCCAGCCTCGATCCATGTCAACCCAACAGATACTTTCGAGATACCTGTAGTGCACCTTTATAGTCACCCGATTCGCCAGTGACGCTTGCTACACCCAAAGCACTCCTACGGTATCCGGAGTTACACGATCTCATGGTCTAAGGAAGAGATACTTGACATTGAAAAGCTCTAGCAAAACGAACTACACGATCTTGTGCTATGCTTAGGATTGTCTTGTCCATCACGCCATTCTCCTAATGACGTGATCCCGTTGTCAATGACATCTGATGTCCATAGTCAAGAAACCATGACTATCTGTTGACCAACGAGCTAGTCAACTAGAGGCTTACTAGGACGACAGTAGTCTATGTATTCACACGTGTATTACGATTTTCGGATAATACAATTATAGCATGAATAAAAGACAATTATCATGAACAAGGAAATATAATAATAATGCTTTTATTATTGCCTCTAGGGCATATTTCCAACAGTCTCCCACTTGCACTAGAGTCAATAATCTAGTTACATTGTGATGAATCAACACCCATAGAGTTCGGTGTTGATCATGTTTTGCCCGTGGAAGAGGTTTAGTCAACGGATCTGCGATATTCAGATCCGTATGCACTTTGCAAATTTCTATGTCTCCATCTTGAACATTTTCACGGATGGAGTTGAAGCGACGCTTGATGTGCTGGTCTTCTTGTGAAACCTGGCTCCTTGGCAAGTGCAATAGCTCCAAAGTTGTCACGTAAGAGTTTGATCGGTCCCGCGCATTGGGTATGACTCTAGGTCGGTGATGAACTCCTTCACCCAAATTGCTTCATGCGCTGCCTCCGAGGCTGCCATGTACTCCGCTTCACATGTAGATCCCGCCACGACGCTTCGCTTGCAGCTGCACCAGCTTCGCTCCACCATTCAACATATACACGATCCGGTTTGTGACTTAGAGTCATCAGATCGTGTCGGCTAAGCGCCGACGTAACCCTTTACTGACGAGCTCTTCGTCACCTCCATAAACGAAACATGTCCTTCGTCCTTTTCGGTACTTTAGGATATTCTTGACCGCTGTCCAAAGTGTTCCTTGCGGGATTACTTTGGTACCTTCCTACCAAACTTACGGCAAGGTTTACATCGGTCCGTACACAAGATGGCATACATAATAGATCCTATGGTGAGGCATAGGGATGACGCTCATCTCTTCTTTATCTTTTGTCGTGGTCGGGCATTGAGCTGAGCTCAATCTCACACCTTGCAAGACAGTGCAAGAACCCTTTCTTGACTGATCCATTTTGAACTTCTTCAAAATCTTATCAAGGTATGTGCTTTGTGAAAGATCTATGAGGCGCCTCGATCTATCTCTATAGATCTTGATGCCTAATATATAAGCAGCTTCTCCAAGGTCCTTCATTGAAAAACTTTTATTCAAGTAGGCCTTAATGTTGTCCAAGAGTTCTATATCATTTCCCATCAAAAGTATGTCATCTACATATAATATGAGAAATGCTACAGAGCTCCCACTCACTTTCTTGTAAACGCAGGCTTCTCCATAAGTCTCAGATAAACCCAAACGCTTTGATCATCTCATCAAAGCGAATGTTCCAACTCCGAGATGCTTGCACCAACCCATAAATGGATCGCTGGAGCTTGCATACTTTGTTAGCATTTTAGGATCGAAAAACCTTCCGGCTGCATCATATACAGCTCTTCCTTAAGATAACCGCTAAGGAACGCTGTTTTGACGCCCATCTGCCATATCTCATAATCATAGTATGCGGCAATTGCTAACATGATTCGAACGGACTTAAGCTTCGCCACGGAGAGAAAGTCTCATCGTAGTCAATCCCTTGAACTTGCCGATAACCCTTAGCGACAAGTCGAGCTTTATAGATGGTGACATTACCATCCGCGTCCGCCTTCTTCTTAAAGATCCATTTATTTTCTATCGCCGCCAATCATCGGGCAAGTCTGTCAAAGTCCATACTTTGTTTTCATACATGGATCCTATCTCGGATTGCATGGCTTCAAGCCATTTGTTGGAATCTGGGCCCGCCA